>NIUQ01003099.1:0-18999 GCA_002796945.1 Plectus sambesii
TACACGAAAGGGATGATCCGCGAATATGACACCCCATGCTGCCTGATACGTCCACCGCGATGCAGTAACGCTTGTTCGTCGGCTCTACGTTTCTGCAATAATTCAAATCGATCACAACGCTCGTGCTGATGATCAGCTTTTAGTCACAATTTTTCGATTAGTAGCTAGAAATCGAGCGGGTCGCAGTAGTTGGCAAAGATATTCAACAAAAAATGATATTTCATAAACAGCCAACCAATCATTAGGCGCGCTTTTGTAATAACCCTCTCGCTTTAATCGCGCGTTCTTCATTGAGCGGTTGGTGGTATCACTTGGCTTACAGCTATTCTTCTGGAGTGGTCGCTCATTCTCGTTAGAGTACATACACTGTGCTGTAACCCTACCCCCTATCCATATGACTCACCTGACCGTAAGTAAACTCGAATAAGCCCCCCTTTTACTAGTTTCCCCACGCGGCCAAGATTCAATAGTAGTACTTGAAAGAGAGATAGAACGCCTCGTCGAGCGCTTTCGTAACAGCGACAACGGGGGTCCACTGCAGCTTTCCCTTGTCGCCATGTCCCGCGCTATAGGTGGTGGAAGCCATCAAGACACTCATCGGATGAATTCGAGCCGCTTTTAACTGTTGAGGGTCAGTCAGCTTCGCAACGACATTATTCACCGAAAAAACATTCACAATTATCAATAGTGTCGTGACTGCGCTTCAATCCAGATATAAACCGCCATCCAACAAAAATTCGTCACTCTGGCATTCTTTTTCGTAACCCTTACATTCCATTTCGTCATCTCTGCATGCAATTAAAACGCTAATTAAATGAAACAGGATGCAAGATTTACGAATTACGACGAATAGTGGGTTTAAAAACAAAAACACTTACCTCACCAGCGCCATCAGCGAGGAGTCCGATGACGGTCATTTTGGCGAGATTTCGAATCATGGCAGTCATTGGCATTTTTTGCAGAAGCGCGCGCCAGACGGGAACGCTGTTGAGGAAGTCAGGGGGAAGGTGTTCGCGGACGAGACCGAATTGCGCAATCAGCTCCACCGCCTTCTGCTCATCCGTCTCCAACGCGAGCTTCTTCACGTCCAGCACGGCGTTCACTAGCAGCAATGCCTTACTCGGCGGCTCTTCTTCTGCCATCCCTTCACTGTCTTCACCCTCTCGACGGCGCTTTAACGAAATCTGCAACCAATAAACAATTTGTAGGGTTTTTCGTCATAGTTTTTCACTTATCCATTTGTAAATCTTCTTTCAACGAGTCTGTTTAAAGTGACACTAACCTCTCCTTTGACGGCGTAACGCAATAATTCACTGCGATCGAAATCTCTCTCCGGATCGACTCTTGGATGAGCGAGGCGGAGCAAATCGCGGTGAGACCAACCACCACGCTGAGGATATTTAGTGATGTGCATCGCCAACAGGCTTGGATCCTTCGACTTGTACCAATTCCCAATCGTCGCTCGCATTCCTCGTCCCCATCCGCTCGAGTTTTCCTTCACGCCTGTTGCCTACAAAGGTATTCAAATATTTCATGAAGCTGTGTAAGCTCTCGTTAGTTATCGCGTACGAGACTATTATAATTTGTACTTTAACAAGGATACTTTCTAGTTCGAAGAGGACGTTTTTCAGTTCAAAGAGAACATTATACCATTCAAATCGAAAGGGAAAATGCGTTCCTTGATGTGGAAAACCGTCTTCTTTGAAATATAAATGATCATAATTGAAGTAAAAATGGTATAAATGCGAAGGAAACAGATATCCAATTTCGATTTTCTACTCAAAGTAAAATAAATTCATGAACCTGAAAGAAGCAGTTAATGTTTACCTTAGCAATAAGTTCACAGTACTCGACGAAGGTGAACAGATGAGTGGGAATGCGACAAACACAATTGACGGCTTCAAAGGCGGCCAACTGCAACGCCCTATAGTACTGCTGCTCAGATGTACCGCCATCGCGTCCAGTATTATCTTTCACTTTGTACCGAAAACGAAATTGCATCATGAGAAACTACGCTAATAATCACGCTGATAAACTAAACTGAAAATTGCCGTAGATTTGGCACCGAACGAACAAGATGGGTCCGTGCTGTCGTTTTAAATATCGATTCGTCCTATTTTAGTTAGATATTTGTCGGCTCACCGGCTTGACAAATGCAGATAAAATTTATTGGGGATGAACGATATCAGCTAAATGACAACGCTAGGCGGACTAACAGTGAGAGAGCTAGATAAAATAAAATTATAGGGACAGGGGGAGTCTTATTCATGATCAATCATCCTCATATACTAGTTTCTGAAAGATCTTCTAAAATTCTCTAGAAATTATGATTACGTAATCTGCATGATACAAATTCTGCTGGGAATTGCGAGAACCATCTTGAAATCTCACGAGCGTCAATGCCCACTGCGGCAGAGAGCGCAGTGGTTGCAAACATTATCCATAACTTCAGCTACAAACCTGGCACAGAGGGCGAGCGCGAATAAGGTGGAGCTTTGGTTGGGCGCGCGACCATCGAGGGAGATTTGAACGATTTCTCTGAGAATCAGGGCGCCATTGCCCTTCTCAATGATGTCGATGAGCGCCTTGGCGTTCTCCATCGTTAACGTTTTCTCGCTGGCATAAAAGCTGCCGCCTGTCGTGCCGAGAATCAGAAAACGACGTGTGCGATTCAAATTATTCACAGCCCATACGTATCCACCCTCGCTGTTCTCTATCTGAAATGTGGCGAGTAATTATTTGGCTATGAGGCAACAATTTATTCCAACTTTCAGCATAATTCGTCACTCTTGAATTCAAATTCGATAAACATTTGCATTCGGTTTCGTCAAGCTAGCGTTCTCATTGATGCATGGTTGACGATTTTTGAATGTAACGGTAATGAACTATGATGAAAGATCCTGTTATTGCTTGGGCTAGTGCAAAACTTTGCTCCAAAATTTTTTTAAACTATGCTTAATCTGAAGCGCAACGCTTGTCGTTGCAGATTCACGAATGTCCGAATTTTGACCATTCTATCAAATTATAACTTTTCTAAAATTCTGTTTTAAGTACCTGCTTATCCAATTTCAACATCTAGGGATTCGTGTGTCGATCAAAATTCGGAAAAATATGAAAATCATTCCGAAGCGACTACTATATGATTCGCCAAATGCACTACTATTTTTCTGGCATTTTGCATCATTTTTAGCATAAGAACATCTTACTATAGAATGATAGCATGAAATACAATAAAGCCAAAGGAACGCAAATGATTCGTCCCAATTCCCTTGAAACACAGCAAACAAAGCAGCTAGAGAACTGACCTGGTCTTCACGAATCTTTTCTCTCTGCGATGGTTGAGACTGCATCGCCACGCCGAGCTGGTCCAAATACGTCAAGTTCATTCGCTGCAACTGGTCCTCCACATCCATAGTCGTCATCTTCTAGTTCTATGGTTATTTTTCGCATTTACTTTCAATTGAATCCACCGACCAGCGAAAAGTAGCAATGCGCATACATTTGAACACGGTGAATGTTACTTACTGTATATGCCTGATTCAGTCAAAGTGCGCCAAACGTCATCGATCCGACGGTACATGGAATCAGTGTCCTCTGTCAAGAGCTGATGTCATAAAATTAATGTCAATGTAAAAATCAGTTCTGTTTATAGATTATTATCCCATACTTTACGTTATCATCACACGTATTATGAACCAATGAGTAATGAAAATGCAGAAATATAATTAAATTTTTACATTACACGTTTGTGTTGCTTTTATGAAAGCGGCCACTGGCGGGCGCTTTTCAGCGATGGAGAGCACGTTTGCAAAACGGTTAGCGCTATTGACCAATAGTTCTATGACTGCAGCCTTGGTCCTCGAGCGGCTCTAAAATTGGTAAACAAGACTCTCCAGCGTCTGAAAAGCGCAATAATCAGAAAATACTTGTGCATTAAATCCGTTCTTCAGCAAATATATATGATGTGTAAGTTTAAATACGCCACCAATTAGCTCACATTATTAAACCTTAAGTAGATCTACATCACAGGTGATGAGCTGGGCGCTTCACGTAGCTAGTTATGGTAACAAATTGCTGAAAATGTTTTGTGACACCTTTTGCGCTAACCTATACTTTTTCCAATGCGGAACTGTAGTACTAGATGATTAGTTACAGATCCGATGGAGCTCAAACATAATAATCAATCATGATATGGTATCAGAAACGCGTGCAAAAACACCAATTTCTGATCTTTTAATGATAAATCGAATACCAGATATAAAGTTGAATAAAGCTTCCTGTTCACTACTCTTCTGGTCTGCAGACGTACTGGTGCACTACAAAGTAAACGGTGCATCGAAATCGACCCCATCCCCGTTGAAACCGTACTCTTACACTTCGCTTTTGTTCACATTTGAAAGCAAATTCAGTGAGGAGCTCAAAACAAGAACGGGTTACCAGGACTTTAACATGACAAACTGAATGACGTCAGTCAAGTGCGCCGTCCACGATCAGCCGCTTCTGTTCCAAAACTATCAATCTTTAATTTGGCACAGAACGATTTTCGATATCGTTCAGCAGCGATATCAGTGATCATTTGACTAAAACGAGCCTGCTTTTGCCATCATTGCATGATTCACTGTTTGATGAGCGCAAAATCCAATGATTATTGGTGTCTTCCATTAAAAACGGTGAGTTCAATCGACCATGTCATGGGGTGCAACTTGGCAACGACTTCTGCATTAGCAACGTGGCCTGATTACTTGACTACGGGACCTAAAAGCGCGGTAGACACCGGAATCGAATAATGCAAGCATAGCTTCAACCAGCTTCTGCGAACGCGGTTGAAATATACTGCATTCAGCTGCATGAGACTAAGTCTCATAATAAGCCAAAATTCGCATCAGTGTCGGATGCTTCAAAACTAGGTAAGTAAAGTTAAAGTAATAAATCAGCTGAGAATGTTTCCTCGAAATGTTGTTATAGAGACACAATCACAAATAATGTAGGCATTCTGAGCGTATTTTTTGTTGATTAATACCTCAAGATCGTTATGATACAAGATGGCATAATTGTAGAATGCGCGACACAAACGGTTCGTCGAACTCATGATGATTTTTCTCAAAAGTGAAGAATCAATACCATATAATAAATATAGAGAATGTATGGATGAAAAATTATAGGGTGAGATAGTGAAGTGCAAAAATGTGCCAATATTACTTTGTTATAAACTAGCAACTTGATAAATCTTTGGAGTAAAGTGGAAATTAGTTTAAGTAAAAGTACTTACTGATGCATTAGCAAACTAGGTAAACCAAGTACTCTTAACTAGTTGCTCGACAATGGGTCGCACTTTTGGGGACCGTTCCCAATATCCTTTTACAAACAGCGATAACCCGATATAGGGCAGATAAAAAAAGAACTAGTTGGTATGCTAAACAGCATTATTTGCACTTCACCGACCTGCAAAATATTTGGATTCTACATGATTTGTATAAAAATTATTGAAATTCGTTATAATCCATCACACCTGCGCGATAAATTGTGATTTATGAATCGCGTGTGGCGATCGAAGGTCGGCGTCCACGATTCGCATTTTGATGTGTCCATAACAATTATTCTGTAGTTTGGCGCCGATGGTTGTTAATATTGCTGTGCGCAGCGTCACCGATATCCTCAGCTTCCGCCTGGCAACGGGCACGCTATCATAAACCTCGCAAACTGTTTCCACGTGGGCAAAGTCGAATGGCAGAAGTAATTCCGCCAAGTGCTCTCAATTTAATGACCATGTCGAGGTGATGCATGATAGCAGACTTGACATTGGCGGCTTTTGGGACTGTATTCATACACTCAGAAAAAGTACAGGCGATGAAAACTACTGTCAACTAGTTTGACGGTATGTATCGTCAATAATGACAGCAGTTTCTGCCAAATATTACACTGTAATATTTGGCATTAAATACCGTCATATTTGACAGTAAAACTACTGCCGTCTACGACCGCTTGGCAGTCCGTAACTATCGATTTGTCGATTTGTGTGAAAAGAGGGCATTCAAATTTGGCGGCAAATCCTGCTATATGAAGCTGCAGTTACAGTCAACTTTGACAGCAATTACTGCCGTATGTGACAGCAGTTTCTCCCAGATTGACAGCAGTTTCTGTCATACGGCAGCAAAAAAGTGCTGCCATATTTGACAGTAGTTACCGTCAATAATGGCAGCAGTAAAACTACAGTCAATATTGACGGTAAACTACCGCTTGTTTTTTTCTGACGGTATAATAATGTCAACTATGACAGTAAATACTGTCAATTATGGCAGTACTTTTTCTGAGTGTAGTTACCAGTAAACGTGATTCACCAATTCAACTACATCCAGAATCTGTGTCAACCGACGAGTTAGAAACCGATCATATTCAGTTGACTAAGGCTAAGTCTCGATCGCTAGATGAGTCGCACTTAAAACGCGATCGCTTTAAAAAACTGAACTGTAGTAGTCGCAGACGGTAGCCCGGGTCATAAAACTATTGAGAATTGAAAACTTCTAAACTGAGTCTCAATTCTCAATTGTTTATTTCAAAAAGTTGTTGAGATTGCAATTATCAGTTCTCAACTTTTGATAAAAAAGACTCAACACTAAAAGGCATTGAGATGTCAATTATTTTATTCGATTGTCGTATTATCATACAGCTGGACCTTAATATCTGCGCATTCGTACAAATTCGTCTCAATATCTGTTTCAAGTTATTCATTAAAAGCTGATTCAATACCAAAAAATCAAACTTTCTCGTACAGAAAAAAAGTTGTATTTGTGTGTTACAAAAAATGGAACAGCAGTCTTACATAAAGTGATAGGATAGAGGACGATTGAAAATAGATCATGTGACTTCACTTATACCAATAAAACCCATTTTAATTTGAAACATAAATAAATATCGTTAAGATTGTATATTTAATTGATAGACAGAACGTTTGCAGGATAAATTCAAAGGCGAAACGATGTTGGAATATTCTGCCTACATCATTCTGCTCATCCAAATCGTACTAATCCACGAGTCGACGGCATCTTTGTTTTCGGACGAATGTCTCAGGTAAGATCATACATCCATGCGAGCTTAGTGAAATCTGACTATAAAATAAAACAGGGAAACTCGAAAAAAATCTTTAAAGTTTAGCTTCTCTTGCGTGTTGTAACATAGTACAAAGAATCTATAATTCTAAGAGATGGTTCCCGAAGGATTGTTCACACAGCGCTCACCTAACTAAAATCGAGTGAAAGTTCAGTAAAAACGCATCCCGATAATGTTGAATTCTTGTTCTTCATTTTATCCTTATAAATACGATATAAATACGAAGACATGTTTTAAATTGCTTAGACATGGTCTGAAAAGTTATTACGATCCAACAACCGACTCATGTTGGATCGTTCAAGCCACCGAGCTTACCTTCGATCGAGCGATGCAGCAATGCAATCATATGCCTGGCTACGATGGACATCTCGCATTTCCGAAAACTCTTAATCATTCGTGGATAATTTATACAATGCTTAGTGCTTCGGTAACAGTTCTAGTTAATTCCAAGTAACTTGACTATGCTTGAACTATAGTATTGCGCTTATATAAAAAACAGTGGCATTGCTGATGAAAATATCTACTGTAATCATGATTGATACGTTCACGCGTATCTTTGCTTACCCTGTTTACGGAAATAGTGGCACTTGTTTCGATCCTCTCAGTTCGGTGTAATGTTAAAACTTTATCCCCTCATAACACTATTATTTCAATCTCTTGCATAATATATTTTATCTTTCCCAGTACATGGGAAATGGTATTTTTATGAATGATACAGCATCATGTTGAAAAACCCCAAAATAGAGCTGTAAAAAATAGTGCTACATTTGCCACTATATTCGCATGTGCCATTATTTTAGTGTGTGTCACTATTTCCGTAAATACGGTAGGCGAGGTCAGCCAAGTCTGAAAATTTATGATAAGAAATATAATTAAAATCCTTTCAAATAAAATGTTGTTCGCAAAAGGTCAATTACTCTCAAAAGGTTCTTTGGATGGACCAGAAGTATAGGAATCTTGAATTTCTTTCTATCAGTGGAATGATAATCATCCTTCCCATGACTTTTCATTGAACGTTGCCCTCATTCTATGACTTCGGAAGCATTGAAACTGTATTTCCTGGAATCGTTGTAGATCGATTAACATTTTTAATGAAATGTCAGTTGAGGAAATAGCCAATGTATACAGTATATTGTTTTCTTCTTGATTAAGCGATTGAAGGTTAGCTGAATCGCAATTTCTTTCTTCAGCATGAATACATGTCATAAACTTATTACTATCAATTTGATAGAACTTTTAAATAGGTCACATGTGCAATTTTTTCAGGATTCCTGGATTGGACTGCAGCATTTTGGTTCGTCGACGACGGTAAGCAACAAAAGTGAATGGTATTGGGTATATCCGGATGGAAGAAAAGAGAGCGCGGCCGATGCTCTCTGGAAAGGTGCAAATCCGACGGCGAGTGGAGGGGAGTGCGCGTATTCCAATGTCAACAACGCGATTTCCTTATACAACACTCCGTGCACTTCAGTCCCTGCCAAGTTCATTTGTCAGTATGGTAAGCTAGGTTTTGTTGTGGTTACTGTATTCATCAGTACCGTTTGACTTATTACTGTAAACATGTACAGTTACTCATCTTTCAATATGTAATGACCTGCAAGCAAATTTGAACATTGCTTATTTAGCTCCTTAAGTCAGCGTATATGCAAAAAGCATCCATAGGGCTATTTCATTGAATTATTGCACTTACACAACTGCAAAACTGTGTTACTGCAAGCGCGGGGATTGATCAGAAACTCTGAAAATGTCTAGTTATGGCGTTTGCAGTTTTACATTTTCTCATATCTGCAGTGGTTTCAGTTTTATGCAATAGACACTATGAATATCTTGTGATACAACAAAACTTTTCGATTACGTGAAAATTACGAAACCCTTTAAAAACACTACATGTTCATATGTGCCAGATGCAGAAGTTTGCAAATAACCTTTTTAGACAGCAGCTCGGCACACCATGAGACGACATTAGAGCACAAATGCAAGCAACGGAATCAGTGGTTTTGGTGGAATGATGACAAGAGTTGTCTTGTGCTCGATACACTTCAACGCTATCCTGAATACTCAAAAGCAATATGCACTCATATTCCCGGATACCGCGGTCATATGGTGTTTATTAGAACTATGGAGAAAATGAACGCTATCATAGCATTTCGGAACGGGGTTAGTTGTCAGTAGGGGCGGTTCAATGCATAAAATTTTTAGTTTTTAAAATAAGTCAGTAAAGTTATTCACTTACCAATAAAATGAATAAGTCTAGAAAAGAGAAATACTGTCGAGAAGAGAAAGAAGACAGCGTCCAAGATAAAAAAGGATTAAAAAATGACGCACTTCTTTATCATGCTGAACTTGCGCAACCGTCTTTTAAATATCCATCATCTTATTTTTTATTTTTATGCTGACTTATCTAATACCTGCACAGAATTAGCGCAAAAATTATTCTGCAAACGTCTGGAAGGGCGTAATGAAAAAAATTTCAGAAAACTAGTCAATAAATTTAAGATCGGTGTGTTAGCCAATGGCTGTACATTAGCATCATACCGAAACAGCATTTTTGTCAATTATCGCTCGCAAAAAATGGAAAATCGCCATTTTGTCACAATAATATTTAAATTTTCTACCTGGTGCCGAACCGGAGCCTCCTGGTTTTCTGCTAGAAAAATAGATTATTTCTTTATCTTAAGCCATTTTGGCATGATAAAATTTTTTTAATTATTGATATCATTGAGCCTTGCCATTTGCGTAAAATTTTCAGTAATAATAAATGACTAATTGAATAATGTAATTTTTCGTCGCAGACTTCGTTGTGCAATCTGTTAAAACTGTGATCGCCACTGAACATTGCATAGATTCTCATTTTTCGAGGAAGTCTGCGATTTACAGTGTTTTTTTGCAAATGCAGAAAATCTGCAGTTTTTGCATTTAAAAATTTTTTTTTATCCGCTATAGCGATAGAAGACAGAATGTAAATTTGCAGATAAAGAACGACGATATCTGGCTTGGATTGGAGAGAGACAGAAACATGTCGTCGGGACAAGCTGGTTTATTTTGGCGAAGATTTGATGGATACAAAGAACGCTTCAATATCAAGGCATTTTTACCAACAACGACCGATCAGATCAGTGAGATTACTGCCAACTATATATACATGTATAGCAACGTTTTCAACGATTGGTGGGATATTGACACATCAATGACTCTCTGCGAATACGGTACGTATAAATATTTTATTGGAAAAGAGAAAACAGTACTGCGTCAAAGTGAAAGAAGAGCATCTTAATGAATTGTTCGGCCTATTATTCGTTTTTACGCGCACTCCAATAAAATTCACCAATTGGGAGGTTATTCATCATTATGATATTAAGATAAAAATCGAAAACTCTTTCTTTATCTCCTTAACAACTATTAGTTTTAATCTTAAACTGAGAAAGCGGCGTTGAATATCGTCGGCAGTGTAAATGATTGTGCTAATTATGAAAATTGTTCCAATATTCGACGAAATCCGTAATATATCTGCATTTATAATAAGGTCGTAATTCAGTAATAATTGCGTCAACATCGCTTTAGATTTAGGGACCAGTGCGTTATAAGTTGTCCACTTGAGGCGTTGAAAAGCATAGTGTGCTCGCAGATGAAGAATAAAATTGTGAAATATAAACTTTCGTACAGTCATAGCAAATGATGATTTTAGAGGAAACACTGCGGTATGCACCAACACTGCTCGACATACAATGTGCCAGCCTTTCTCTTCCACATCTTTACTACCAAGGATCGTGCTATGTTCGAGAAGAAACAAATGTGGTATATGATGTCGCGAAAAGATCGTGCACTCACCTCGACGGATTCAACGGACGTTTGGCTAAATTAGATAGCACTGAGCTTCTCAGGCTTATTTATAATACTCTTACTTTACCGGTGAGCACATAGAGAAGATCTCGCAATCGAATATTATTAGCTGAAATAACGTTTTCTTGATTCCACCTAATTTGAAAGTATTTTGCTCAGTGACAGAGTAAATTGTTCTCCAAATCACTCTGGGGGAAGGTTTTGTGCGATCTTGTGTAATTCACTAAATAAATAAGTACAGGGTGTCTGAAAAAAAGGACCCAAGGGTATTACAGTCAACATCGTCCGCAGCGACACCGGCCATAGCGTCACATCGGCCATAGCGTCACATTGGGTCGGTGTCGAGTTCCATCTTTGACACGTTTACAACACCTGCCATAGCGACAGCCAGCTGATTAGCTACTTTTTTCCTCTCTCCCTTGCCGTAACTGCCTGATATAGGCAATTACAGAAGGCGAATCGCGTCAAAACTATTTTTCTCTCTGGTAGGCCAGTTCATCTGGCTGTCGCTTGCCCTGTCTGCACAGACCTTTCATTATCTGTAGAGCACTTAAATGGCTTCAGAACCTAGCTAGTATTACAATATTGTACCGCACGGTGTAAAATGCTCATTTTTTGGGGGCACTAATACAGTATTAATTTATAAAAATTATATCCGCAACGAAAACCGGTATACTGAAGAAGTCCGTAGCGATACCGTCCCTAGCATCACTTCTTTTTTTCCGGTCCCGAGGGTGACGCTATGGCCGATGTTGACTGTAATGCTCTATTTTTGTGCATTTTATGCGCATATCGCTTCTGTCGAACCGATCATTTGCTTGCGGTGTGACTAAAAGTACAAGGTTTAATTATTGGTCTAAGCTCTAAACACTATGCAGCACGATCATTCGTTGTTTTCAAGCTTTTTATCGCATTTCAAGCAAATTATTGCGTTGACGGAAGCGATTTGCGCGTAAAATGCTCAAAAATGCACATTTTGCATTCAGGAGATTTCTCTTAAATGGACGTATTTCTACCGAAATATTTTAGTATTATATCAGCGATTTCGGTTTCGTGTCTTCTTGTGTAATGCACTGTGTTGGCTATAAAAGGTGTACCAAGGGCTGAAATAGGAAAAGTTCGAGATGATGAGATTGCAGGATTACGAAGGAACTTGCAGAAATTGGTCTCTTTTCAAGAAATTTTAATGATTTGAAAAAGAGTCTTTTAGAATGCCATTTTAAGAACCTCGAAGTTTGAGGAGATATCATTATTCTCACCTCCGCTTGAGATCGTATTCTCAGAATTTTATTACAGATATCAGTAATCTGATCAATAATTGACTACACTTAATTAATTAGATCATTAACAAATCTGAGATTAAACTTAGTTCAAACCGAAATTATTTTTAGATCAGAAATGAAATTTAATTCGTTGTCAAATCATTATCAAATACTGAAATCATTAATTTTCACTGTTTTTATGATACACATTTTAAAGCAGTACGTATTTAGACCGGAGGCTCTGCCTACGCCTATGTAGGTCTTGAGCGACTTAATACAACCGGAGCGGCCACTACTGGTTACTACTGGCTACATGGCAATGGACAAACACTGCCAGTGACAGATTTTAGTTATTTCTATCCCGGTTTTCCAACAGGAGCAAGCTGCGGATCAGCCTTTTTGGGTACAGTAACAACTTACGATTGCACTACTTCCCGTCCTTTTATCTGTGAATACGGTAGGTTTTCTTTTTTCGAGAGTCTAAATATGTTGTGTTGTAATCTATGCTGATTGTTTGCATCATTTGAATAATTCGGGGATAGTGAAAAATTTCTCCATTTTCAAATACTCGTTAACATGAAACGCTCAAAATAATTAACCCATGACCGCGCATGAGTCGTTCTCTTCTTCTCTACTGTTTATATTAAAGATCAAGCTTAGATAACGACATATTTGATATTACTTTTAGTGGAACCAACAAAAGGAACACATTTTCGTATCAATGCTAATACCGCCAACATGAAAGCTCTTCCACAGTTCATCATACAAGTATACGATGATTTGTCGCTTCAAGAATCGTGCGGTTATCAGTGCACCAAAGCGCTTGATTGTCAAAGTATTGTTTACAATGCGAATACCCGCAACTGCTTACTGCAGTCAGTAGATAGCGGTATGCTCTATGTCGAGAGCACAAATATAATTTCTGCTCCAGGTTACACTTGGTACGATCGATACTAATCGCAGAGCTGAGTACAGCTTGGATAAGAAAGGTTTAAACATCGGTAGGGGATATGAGATTCTTTTCGGTTATAATTTAATGAAGAGAATGCATGGGCGACGCTAACTTGCAAACTTGTTCATCTATGCTGAGTAATAAACGTTTTATTTGTTTGTTCACATGTCAAAAGATCCATATCTGTACGCTTTGTGCGACTACCGTTCTTATGCGCGCTTGCTGTTTCTTGCAGTTTCAACGTATTTGTTATAATTAAGGACGGCAAATTTGTTCAAAAATATGACTGTTAGTGTTAATTTTGATTGGCGCGTTGCAGGAGAATTTTGCAAAAACGGAAATGTGTATTAGCGGCACTGACTCGACAGTTTGTCGGGGGGATTGAGGCTCCATTGAAAGTGATAAGAATGCCTAAATGTTTTTTCGCGCTTTTTCGTGAAACAAAGTGTACTGAACACGCTTTGAGATTATGTATGTAAAGGAGTATTTCGACAAACATCGTTGATGCGCCATTTTGAAATGTATGGGTCAATTGAAGTTATATTTTTGTCGATGTTCCACAAAAAAGTGTCTTGTGAATGTGAAGTATTCTTTGTAACAACTGCATTTTATTCTGTGTTCAGAAAGACCGATTTTTCGTCATCTGTCTTTGAATGTGTTGATTGTGCACAATAAAATGTGAAAATTGAATAAAAAGAACATAACTACTTCTAATATATGAGCAAGAGCATGGTTTATTACATCTTTGCCGCGCAGGCATTCATTAAAAACGTATAAAAAGGCTCCTAGCGCGTGTGAATGTCCGCTAATCAAATATGCTTTGACTGCGCTTAATGGCTGATTCAGAAAACTAATTCGTCGACAATTAATATTGTTGATGTCGTGATGAACAAATATTCTATGCATTGCCTGTTTTTGAAAATAAATTTTCGTAAATATTTTTTCTGCATTCTATTCACAGTAACACAGTCAGTAAAAGAGTCAGTAAAAGGCTAAAAATAATTAATACAGTCAACATCGTCCATAGCGACACCGCCCATAGCGTCACATCGGCCATAGCGTCACTTTTCCCCGGTCCCGAAAAAGTGTACTATGTTTTGTACAGGCAATTAGTCGGCCATAGCGTCAGGTCATAGCGTCACATCGGCCATAGCGTCACTTTGGGTCGGTCCCGAGTACCATCTTTGACATGTTTACAACACCTGCCATAGCGTCAGTCCGCTAATTAGCCATTTTTCCCCCTCTCCCTCGTCGCCCCAACTGCCTGACGTCGGCAATTGTGAAGGGNTTTGTAAAAATTGGGTCCCGCAACGAAAAACGGCATACTGTAGAAGTCCATAGCGTCACTCGGCCATAGCGTCACTACCTTTTTTCCGGTCCCGAGGGTGACGCTATGGCCGATGTTGACTGTATCAGCTTTGCGATTGGAAGTGATTATGTTCAAAAATTAAATCTTATTGCATTCAGAAGTCGGAATACAAGATCCGTTCGTAGCGAGCCGGGAGTAGTCTGGTTTGCAATTGCACCATTCTCTGTTAGCTACGCAGTACATCGGGTACATTTGCGGCGGCTTGCCGCAAATAGGATCGCATGGTGCGCATGGAGTCGGTTCTTCGTTCGGGCCGCAGTAAAACGCTCCCGCTGAAATTTCGCCGTAATAGTAGAGACGCCGAAGATCTTGCTATGAAATTGAGTATCATTTAAACAGAGATAACAAGTAGTGTTGCAAAATATTAACTTAGTCAAATACCTGGCTAATGTTTTATGATAAAACCTAGCTGAAACAATTGAATCAATAGACTTTCAAAACACTATGATTTTAGTTTACAATTATACAACTACTGTTTACCGTGCTTACCTTGTTCAGTAAAGAATGCAGAACAAATTACGAGAACGATAGAGGGCAATAAAAATTGCATCGTTCAGAGTCACACTGGATGCAACCTCACATGAATATTTGGCTGGCTGAATTGCAAACATTCAATCATACTTTCCAACGAGCAGCTTTTATTGCCAATAACAGCTGATCTTTGATGTACTGTTAGATTTAATGGCAAAAATAGCAAAATGATCCTGTTTGTGCGCTATCGCGGAATAACAAACATGTTAACCCTGATGCCTAATTCCAGTAAAGGATTTTTTGGCTTTTTCGATAAGTTTGCTACTTTAGATTGGTCATAAAACGTCATTCAGATGGCACAGCAGTCTTTAAAAAAATACAATCAAGGTCACTGAGTTTTTGCCTTTGTCCGAGTCGTGTCCTGACTGAAGCCAGCGTTTGATATTATGACGAACATACGGAGTACACTTGATAGAGATATGTCATCGACTTTTCGCGATAGATACTGTTGTGTAACATTCGTGGATCACAATGTTCAAAACGTGAACTGATTTCATGAAAGATATGTTTTCCTGCTCATTTATCGAAAACTGCTCCGATATGTAGAAGTAATGCTGCAACACAAAATGTGGACTACGACACGCCTAAGCTGTACACATGCCGAGTGTTATTACTGGAAGTACACCATCGATCGTCGATCGGAGAGCTACGATTTCTGATCAAACAAATGTGCAGTTCATCGCGTCTCCTAAGCAATAATTTTGTTTAAAAAGCGCCAGGCAATGTGCATAAAGCGAAGAACTGAACCTTGATGGGCTGTCGACCTGAAGGTGAGACTATCTCCGATGATTGCTGAGTTAGGCGGCTTAGACGCACGGCACTAATAAAACCACGTGATGCGTGGTTGTGTCGGTGAAAAACCTGTTTTCTTTTCGTTTGATGGCTTGTTAGGATTAGGTCGAGAACAAGTCAAATAATCAAACCGGCAGCCGATGACAAGCACTCCCCAGCTTATATTTTTCTGATTTGCACGCGGTGAGTCTAGAGTAAACTAATGTTTTCACGGAATGACGGCTAACGGGCAGCGAAGAGAGAGTTTTTAAACGTTTGCAGCTGTTTCAATTCGATATCCCACATCGAGTGACTAAAATGAAGAATGACTGTAAAGTTAATGCCATCATGCTTTCAGGTTAAAATCGTCTGGATAACCTCAATTATGAAAACGTTTCTGGAAACGATTCGAGCAATCGTAACATTCCTCCTCGTTCAGACAGGGTTATTTCAACTGTCAAATGTCGCCAACGATGAGCTGATACCAAGAGCGCTGTTGTTCAGTAATCCCGAGAGGTCCGAAGCAAAGTTGAGCCCCGATGGCCTTTACATCGCCTTCTTAGCACCCAATGATAGAGGCGTGCAGAATATTTGGATGCAACAAACGAACGCCACCGTGGAACCCATTCAACTGACTTTTGATAATGGAAGAGGCATCCTTGGTAACTGTTTGAAATACCATATTTCTTCCAGTTAACGCCCTCGCTCGAACAAACTCCCGCCCCCTCAAGCCTAGACTGAAAAAATAAAGGTCCTTCGGCGTTTATCGGAAGAAATACGGTATACACTATTTCCAGTTTCAAATGGATATTATTCAAATCGGATGCTCTGTTGAGTTTTTTTGCAAAAAATTATCCAATTCGACTATAAGAGTGCCCAATATCAGCTAAAAATAATACATTTATCCATTAATAAATTAATGGAAAATGGTTATCTTAATAATTGCATTTGCAGATTACCATTGGACGTACAAGCCGAATGTGCTAGTTTTCTCGCAGGATAACGATGGCGACGAGAACTTTATGCTGTTCAAATTAGATGTATCCGATAAGCAGAAACTGCAACCAGAAGCCATCAGCGCGCAACCTGGAGTGCAGGCGGTCGTACTGGCCTTCAGCAACCAACAGATGAACAAGCTAATCATCGGTGCGAATGATGAAAATCCGACGTGAGCGATGAATCTTTGACATTACATTCAAGGGGCAGTCTAGAGCCTTTTTCATGAAATTATTACAGATTGACCATTGAGGAACTGAATCATTAGTTCTGCATAGGCACCAAAACATTATATACGAAACTGATATTCTGGCAGAACTGACGCTCATTTTCTCATTTCTCAACATTTAACAGATTTATGAGACAGTCTTCTGAATGCTGTTATGCACAATTTGCGCCGAAAATTAATGAGAATAACAATAAAGCCGGATTTATTCTTGATTGCGCATTTCTTGAATGATTCAGTATGCAAACTGACGCTGTTATTTTTACTCTGTCAATGGCTGTGATGCATAATCTATCTTTATTGTGAGTATCACTAGTTTTTACCGTAAATTCAACTAACTACTTCCTTTTTTCGTCTAAAACTAGGTACTCAAAAAGTGCCCTAAATATGATATCGCGCACATAGCTAGAAAATCGGCTAAACAGAATGGGGCCCCTAAAAACAGATTCATGATCAAAAGAGAGTATTTGTTTCAGATATCACAGTATCTACGAGTTCGATCTGACGACAAATCAGAAGCAAAGGATTTTCACTAACAGTCGCTTTGATGTCGAAGATATGCTATTCGATAACGATCTGAACTTGCGCGTCGCAGGCCAGGCCACCGACGACGGAGGAAAAGCGTACTATCGACCATCGGACAGTGCGAATCGAAGAAGTTTGACGAGTTCGACCAGCGATTGGACGCTTTATACTACAGTCGCAGCTGAGGACTATGAGATCACCAAGCCGATTTTATTTTCGCTCGATAATAATCAAATTTACTGGATTTGGGGACCAGGATCTGATCTTGGTGAGGAAAAAATGTCTATATCAGTTAGGGAATTGACGGCTGGCCAAAGAAAACTGGCTTAAATATTCGTTAATCGCTAAAGGTGCGCTTGAGAATACCAGAGAGTGAGGTGAAGCGATTAGATCAATGTTGATCAAAAACTTAAGGCTCTCTTTCAGAAAACTAATGAAAGCTGAGAATGAGGAACTAAGTCTCAATTATGCGCAGTCGTCATCGCCCTCATCATGTGCGAAATAATGTTGTGAAAGATGCATTCAATTATACACCCTTTTAGGCCGTCTCGCAGTGCATCCTTTCGGCCGTCCCAATGAAAATCGCTACATCTATTCACCGCAAAAAACAGAAATCAGCCTATCTACGATGTTCATTCATCCGCGAGATAAAACGGTGCTCGCTGTACTCGAAGCGTACCATAAACAGGAAATCAAAATTCTGAACGATACAGTGAGAGCGGATTTCGACTATCTACAAGGAATGAAGACAGACGGCATCCCCCTGATCTCTGATACAAGCGAAGGTACATGCTATTCAGCGCCTTAAAGCTCTGGGGCTTATTTTATAAAACTATCTCAACCCTCGATACTCTTATCTAGAAAATTCTGTTGCTTAAAAGAATTGGAGTATTGAGTATATTAACTTTTAATACCTCAAATGCATCACATAGAGAACCTGGCTAGTATCGTAATACGAAACAGACAAATCACTATTAAATGTTTCCTGTCAGGATTCGAGCTGGATACTTTATCAGCCTCTCTTTGTGCAACGTAATTTTAGTCATCCCAGCTAAAGTGCTAATGAAGCTGAAATTTGCTGTGTTTAGATTTTATGACTTGGCTAGTAGTATATAACTCTGACCAGTATCCGCTCGAGTACTGGTTGTACGACCGCCGTCAGAGGACGCTTCGGTTTCTCTTCAGCAAACAACCGCAACTGAAAGGGAAAAGCGTGGCTAGAATGCATGGAGTTACTGTGACAGCACGCGACGGTCTCCTCATTCCCTGCTACTTATCCATACCACCGACGGTACGTGTAATAATTAGGTTCATTGTATCTGTGGTGTTCGTGAGTCAGCCGTCATAGGCTACAGTGTGGGAACATCTTATATGAATGCCCACATTATATGCACGCCGTATAAAAACAGCATTGAATGCG
>NIUQ01003100.1:0-18917 GCA_002796945.1 Plectus sambesii
TTCTTCATTTCCTACAAGCAAATATGCACTTAACAGTCAAAAATATAATTGCTCAAAGTGAAATATAAACCAAAATTTTTATTTAACACAAAAATGTACGTACTCTCTAAATCGAGTTCATTGTTTTTCACTCCAGAAATTTTTTTCATTGTTTTAAAGAAGTTGTTCATTGAAAAAAACAATGAAAAGATTCATTGAAAAATCAATAACGTACGTTGAAGTGCAAAAAATTTCAATGATTATTACAATGAACTAGTTCATTAAAACAATGAATAATTCTTCTGGAGTGAAAACAATGAACTCGATTTAGAGAGTAGTGAGTATGCTTTTGTCGTTTCGCCATTAAAGCATATCCACAGTAAGACCAGTGTCATGTACAGTCCCAGTACCGTTGTTCGATTTCGCAATCACACTGAATCCCAGCCATTTCTTCACGGTGTTAATATATGACTCTGCAGCATCCTTATAAGGCTTAACAATGAGAAGCGTAACCAAAGCGGTCGCAGTGGGCTGAAACATCATCATACCGAAGCCGACGTCATCAACAGTCAAATGATAAGGACCGATCGATATGAGGACAAACTCTGTTGCCGCCCATCCGAGGAAAATGGTCGAGGTCAGATAGACGGTGATGGGAAAAATGAAAATGAGAGGAATACAAGCCTGATAGATGCTTGCCTTGAGAACGCTCCGCTCACAGACGACATGGTTCGACCCACGCGCGCTTCTTCGCGACGCTCTCATATGAGTTGCCACGATTTTGTGCACTTTGAAATTGCAGTAAATGGCCGCTGTGTAACCGGCGGCGATGGGCACAATGAGAAATTCGGGAATGAACTGAGTGTAAACGTGAAATCCGCAGCGTGGATAGAATGTGATGCTCTGCGCAAAAAAGAGATCGTATATTTCACCAATAAAGCCGAGTATATATGGAATGAGACAGAGGAGAAACGTGTGCGACTTGGTGAACCACTTGCTTTTTAGTACTATCACGCAGTACCGATTCAGCGGAAGTAGGGGCAGCGCGAGCGCGGTCGCGAAACCGAATCCGTACCCAAAACTGCCTTGAAGTCTGCACGTGATTACATTCGACGGAATCTCTTTTTTTACGAAGTAGAAATGCTGCGCCCAATTATAAACGTTGCCGAAACAGAAGCCGAGGTCAGCCACCGCCAAATTGCCCAGAAAATACTTGAAGTCACCGTCCACTTTAGCGCTTATAAACGACAGATAAACGATGATTAGGTTCAGCGGTACGCCGAGCGCACAGCTGTTGATCGCGTCGAAAGTGAAAGTCGTGCTGACATTGAGAAAAACCGGCCACGTGACGTTTGAAAAGTCAGCCCAACTGGCGACTGGTTCCCGCATTCTTTTATGAAGTGCAGGTGGAGATGTAGCTTACTCTAGTCAGTGTTGTCGTACTCGATCAGTAAAGCCAAGTGAAGAGAGTTAGCTCAAAGTCGGTAAATTCGCTTTCGGTAAGCCCAAACTTGTTGTGGGTGTTTTGAAACTTCTTTATTCGTTTTTAATTACAGAGCTAATTGGCTTTTATTCCATATTAGCTGACTAAATCAAGTGAAAGTATGAAACTTTTGCTTTACTTTCTTTTGCGAACATTTTCGCTAGACAAGTGATAGCAGCTAGAACAGCGAAGCGCAATAGGAGGCAGTAAAATATATCAGGTAGAGGTTAGCGCAGCCGTATGCGCCAGAGCTCATCACATGCTGCTTCGATATTTAAATATCTAATATTGGGGAACAAGATGATTGTGCCGTGACTTACATTCATACATACGGCCAAATGTTTCGAAGAAATTATAGTTCGGGCACAAATTAAGCGCTAGGAAGGGTTTATTAGGCTCATTACGTTTGGGGTAGGTCTCGCCGTATCTATGATATTAAAGAGAGAGACGATTCGCCCACATACATCGCTAGCTCGCTTCAGTTGCGTCATCTGCTACAACGAAGCAGAAATATTTATAAGCGATTCTTCGAATACGTGCATGCTCATTTGGTTCGTCATTGTTTTGACAACGTTTGTTTTGTTTTACCAGCAAACTTGTCAACCTTTAGCGTTTCAGTCATCTAAATGTATTGACATCTTTTTTATTCAAAACTGAAAGGAAAATGCAAGAAAAATCGTATCTGTCTCTAAATGAGAATTTTTGCTGGGCGTCGATGGTTTATTTTGGACGATGGAACAGCTTCCTTGTATTTCAAGCGCTTATTCAGTCCTCCCCTACCCAAAATGATGACAGGAAGAACGCAATAGAATGATGCTCTCTCGAGCGTTCAAATCAGAGAGGTCATAGCGGCACACTGCACGCAGAGAAATGATTGAGAGAGACACAAATAGTCGCATTGTCGATCAGACGTCCGTTGCGTATTTTTCGCCGCAGTTTGCGTCAACTGCAGGCTTTGTCTGGCGCGTGAATATTCAGTTGTCTCTTTACGTGCAAATCATATATTTGCTTAGTCGTCCTGTTAAAGGACTATGTATTGAATTCAACCAGTAGTACCACTTGAGTAAAGTATTAGTCTAAGAATACTCATTTTTGTCCCCCATCTTTTCCAATGGTCCAGCAAGTTCTGGAGGCGCAAGTATGTAAAATCTAGGAATTCTTTTGAAGAACTGAATATTTTTAGAAGATGGATTGCTCTGCAGTATCATTTTGCACACATCTTAAATCGTCTTTTATCGTTCGTACAGAAAATATTACTGGTTTTTTACCTGAATTCCGCTTTGAATACAAAGACTTCGGTAGGTTTACAAAAACTGTCACAAACTGAAATGATCAATGCTAGCAACCACGAATATTTGCCAGAAACGTGAATTATGGCATATAGGCTGAAATTCGGCACCTCTAGAGCGGGCGCATGTAACAAAATTTTAGCAATTACAGTTACCGTATTTGCAGTTGCGAGAAAATCGATGACTGATCAGTTGGGATGTGGGCGTAGCTATTTTATCGACAAACATCACAGTTGACCAATCATCACTCTTCCACCATTCCAATTATACTAGCGGTAATAATAACGATTTTATGAAACAGATTGCTGATTAATAATAGAATGCGTGAACAACAAGGAAGTAGTCGGGGTAGCTTTGTTCTTGAAAGGATCATAGTTATATATGAATACACGCTAAGAAACTGGCTCTTTAGAAAGGTCCGTAGGCGTTTTCAATTAAATTAAAAGCATCATTGAATCACGACCAAATTAGCCACGTATAAATACAAAACACTATACCTGGAGTATATCACCATCCATAACTAGGTGTCAATGGACATATTAGTTACATGAAACTCCTAGCATATATGTAATTGCACAGGACTTAGAGCGAACATGAAATACGTAGACGTATGACACCTCAGCTGTAAAAGCATTCAAATCTAGCAGTCCATGTTCAGTACAGTGCACTTGATTCTCTGCCACAATTTACGCATCACCTGTCCGACAACCACATTCGTAGAACCTGAAATATTGTCAACTGAGATATGATGCAGATTTTGCATTGCAGTCAGCGATTGGGTGGTGCTCACGGTGCATTTCCTATACATTTGTGGGCGCGAGAATGGACCATTAATGAGAATTTCAAGATCCATAGTTGCAATTACGACTGGAATTCGAATCATAAGTCCACAGTCGCTAGCGAACTGCTCAAAAGTGCTTGAAATGACAATCAGATTCGATCTCAAACGGTCACATTAATGATAGCAAGGCATCGCTCTCGTTGTTTCATTTTTGATTTGCGACGTGCTCAGTTCATCAAAATAGTAACGAATCGGGTTGCAAAAATGGATTATCTTAGATAACTGCTTGCGTCCAAAATCGCACTCACAACCAGAGCTGGACGGGAGGGGAGAAGGGAGAAATGTGAATCCACAGGTGTCCCCCACTGCTCATAAATATAATTCCAACAGCGCGACTATGGTCATATCATCTAAGCATTCATGAGTAAAAGCAGAATGGCTTTCCCCTTCTCTTCTTCATCTTTCCAATTACTCCAGTTTCAATGTGGAACAATCAAAATTATTTGCAATAGAGTTGTAACGAGTACACAGAAAAAAACCGAATTTAGAAGAGAAAGCGGAAGCTAAATATCAGAGTTTAGTTTCAGAATACAAATTGAATTTGAAATTTTCCATCTGTAAATGGTTTGTTAGTCTTTCTTGAGCTACTATACTATTCGTGATGTGAGCGATAGTTAGAACATGTTCAGTTATGAGTTGAAGTTCTAATTCTATTGTTAGACGTAGAGAAACCACGGGTCTCAAGAAGGAGACGATGAGTACCTGATGGAGTAGAGCCTCCGTAGCACACGCATTGCTCGATGGTTTCACACCTTCCTCCAAACTGCAAAACTTTGTAACATTGACCGTTGTAAAGGCAGGAATCGGATCCTGGGCATTGGAAGCTCGTTATATCACACGAAGCAGCAGGTCCACTTGGTCCTAGAAAGTACTTCTTTCATACTTGATGCTACACAACAACAATGTACACATCTATGGAGCTGTAATATTTCATAAGAAAATAGATGCAAAATATAAGCGATTATGTTTGGTCATCATAATGGTTATCTTGCTGTTTATTATGCTCGTAGATGGAACATCGTACGCATCAAAAAAACAAAGATCACAGCTCGGCTGCGCGCCCTGGACCCAGGAAATTTGAATATGACACTTGGTTCACACGTAACTACATGCAACAATAATTTGCTTCTTACAAACATATTATCTGAAAAATGAATCAAGTATGAATAACCGGCAAAGTAAAATATTGTTTGCTCCACATTTATTACTCGATTATTAAGAAGCAAACCGAAAAGTTGAAGCTTACCGACGGCACTGCAAATGCAGTTTTGTGTGGTGGAGCAAAGCGATCCAACGCCCAAGACGTGCAAGCACTCTCCGTTCAGGGTACAGTTCAATGCGCCTGGGCATTGCTGGTCGGTGTTGTCACACGATGCTAAAATTGATAACATCAGTTTGTACCTCCATTGGCTCGTTGCGAGCTAAAATTTAATAGCAATTTAATCACCTGGTGAAGTGCTGCTACCAAAGCAGACACATTGATCGGCGCTTGAGCAGGTCGAACCAAACTGCAATACGTTGTAACACTGGTCGTTGTAGAGACAGGTATCTGATCCAGGGCACGTTGGATTCAGAGCATCACAGTTAGTCGCTGGTCCGTTTGCTCCTGAGTTGATAATTAATGAGTTAATGAAATTTCGACTTCCGTGCGTTTTAATTTTAATTTTGAGTGAATAAGCACATCAGACATATGAGGTAAAATATGTTCAGACTGAGGTAAATTCAGGTGACTTGAATGTCAATGTCAAGAATAGCGTGAAACTGATCACACGCCGCGTATGTACGCTGCAGTATTTCAGACGTCGTTTGATCTTCATTACATCTTTCAACCAATGTTTATGCTTACCGACTGAACTGCAGAGACACTGTTGAGATCTGGAGCAGGTTGACCCAACTCCAACAATGTTGAAACATTGTCCATTCATGAGACAATCGGTTGCACCACCGGGGCACTGTGGATTGGTAGGGTCACAGGTCATCGGTCCCACCAACGGAGGTGTCGACTGCGGCGGTGTGTTCTGGCCGTCACGAACTAAAGAAGACAGTGCTTGGATACGATGGATGTTATTACACAACGACGGGACAGGTGGTTTGGATAATGTTTAGCAAAAGGGAGCATTCTTAGAGATGAGGAAACACCGTAGACGTTTATGCGTTTTCCGATCTACTTTCTCAGTTTCACCTACTGTACAATCAGAAACAGAAATGAGCAAGGATACAATCTATACAAGCAGACTCGAAATTTCGAGGATAAAAGTTGTGAAGTTATTAGACAGAAAATTTAACAACTTTAACTGATTGGGAGCCTTTCTTAATAGGCTACATCATTTTTCATGAACTGCACTGGCATTTTAGCATGTTCAGCCAGGATCTCAACCCCCTCTCTCGGACAGTGAGAAACTAGAATACTGGTGAGAGGAAGTTTCGGAAGTGGGACAGAGAATCCCGTTTTATACCCTCAATACAGCTCCGATTCAGAGTGGACAAGAATACTGTCGTTTGTATCGCCTCAGTTACAATATGATTTCCAGCCGTTCAAATAGCGTGTGAAAAAATCTCAGTACCTGAGTCTCCAATACAGACGCATTGGTCGGCAGATGAGCAGAGGTCACCAAAGGCTAAAACGTTGTAGCACTGTCCATTGTACCGGCAAGACATTGATCCCGGGCAAGCAGGATCATTTCTATCGCATGATCTGGCAGGTCCTGCTTGTCCTGAAAAAAGTGCGAAAATCATTTTTCAGTTCACTTATTTTTTCATTTTTAAAAACGCATGTTTCCAAACACCCAGGATACTTAAAATTATTCAGAGAAGAAAACGCCAAGTTTGCTTCAGGCAGAATATATCTTAACACAAAGTTTCTTTTGGCACATTTTGTAAAATGTTTTCGAATTTTGCTGAAATATTTTTTTAGCGTACTTTCAACATGTCTATGAATATCTTCACTATTTCAAAAGATTTCATTGATAGTTTATGACGAAAACTTTGAATTTTATTAGTTTATTATTATTATATAGAGTGTTTTCGTCAAATCATGATGTCATTAAAACAGCAAGCCATAAGAATGCATATCAGCAATAGTTTAATCTGCAGCTTTTTGTAATAATAAAGCCCCTTTCACAGAGATTTGTTCTCAAGGTTGTTCATAAAATAAAGCCCTTGGAAGCTTTTTGAACATATGCTGAACCCACGCAACCATATGGTTGTGAGACATGACTTCAAGTCCCCTTACTCATCGAAAAATGAAGATTAAATAAATTTTTTGACTTACCGACATTAGTGCAGAGACACTGTTGACTATTAGAGCAAATCGATCCGGATCCGAGTATGTTGTAGCACTGCCCATTTATATTTGATTGGCAATTAAGTACTCCTGGGCACGACGGGTTCGTGTTGTCGCATAAGAACAGATCTGCAACAGAGCCAACTTACGAGTGGTACTATTTCGATTGCCCTTTCGGGTAGTGAACGGGAGAGTTCTTAACGGGAAAAGCGACTTCTTTTAATTTATTATAAATGACTTCTACCTCTTTTAAGGTATGCTAGAAACAACCATATGTTTTGCTTGAGATGCTAAAACTAATCAACATAAAGCATCATAAATGGAAGAAATAATTACTCAATTTGACATCCTGTCATCACCTAAAGCCATTCAGATAGGATATTTGTATATAAGCCAAAATGAATCAAACTGGACCTCCAAATCCTGGAAGAGCGAGACATGCGCACTGTTCCGCTGACTGACAGACTTGGCCCAGCGGCAGGAACTTGTAGCACTGTCCATTGTAGAGGCATGAGTCTGTGCCAGGGCAAGCTGGATCATTTACATCGCATCCAGTCGCTGGTCCCGTTGGTCCTGAACATTCATATTATGACTGCATTCCCAAAGATTTTTAATTGCGATGTTATGAGATCTTAACAATGAATTTTATTGCATTTACTGAAATTCTGCTCTATAAAAGAGACCTGGCCTGCAGATAAAAATATTGTCAGGCAGGGTCAATGTTCACAAATATTCCCGTACTGACTAAAGTTCAGAGCCGATCCATGCTCATTTCTTCTGATTAACTAACTTGAGATTGTTGCAAATTATATGGCGTGTCTTACCAACTGAAGTGCACATGCACTGTTGATTCGACGAGCAGAGCGCACCATTACTGATCATATTGTAGCATTGTCCATTCATTGCGCAGGTGGTGTCGCCGGGACAGAGTGGGTCTACGGGGTCGCAGACCATGTCCATTTGCATAGTTGAAGACGGACTTGAGGTTATCATTCCTGAAAGAAAGAACGGGACCAGTTATGTGCTTAAAGGCAAACTGGTGGACCATCTAGGTAGACTGCCATTTTCTTTTCAAGCCTCCTTTTTTATCTCTATGGATAATTTGCTTCGGCAAATGAAATGGCTCAGGATTTTGTACTTACGTCAATTACGCGAATATTCAAACTGCGAGGCCCTCAAAATATACCGCAGTCTGCATAATATAGCAAGTGCGTGGGAGCGGCAGTTGGCAAACGTATAAGGATATGTTACTAAGACGGACTAAGAAAGGATAAGGATGCAAATGTTATAACGAGATCGCAGCTTGTAATACTTGATAAAAATAATTAACAGTATATTCCCGAGGCCTGAAGAGGTCTGCAGATTCCCTCAAGGCGCTGTACGCCGCAATTCCTTCACGATCGTAACAATATTCATGACAATTACCTGTAGTCGATTGGGGGCCGAGGCACATGCAGCTTTCAACTGTTGAGCACGTTGCTCCATTTTGCAGCACTTTGAAGCACTGTCCGTTGTAAAAGCAAGACTCGGCTCCTGGACAACGAGCGTCAGCGGCGTCACAAGCCGTGCCCGGTCCAGCGACTATTCCTGAAATTCGTTGAATCGGATTGCATTGGCGATATCATACTAGTCAGTATTTTGACGACATTCAAAGAACACTCTCATACCCTGCTGCATAGAGTTGCAAACGCATTGCTGCGTCGATGAGCACTGGGAGCCCATTCCAATTACCATGTAACACTGTCCTTGAATAAGGCAGTAACCCATGGGGCAAGATTGAAATTGACCCCATGACTGCGCCACGAAGAACACCAAAAATAGAGCAGTGATTTGTCCACTCATCATGTTATTTCTGCAGCACGAAGTTGCAATCAACTGCGTCAAAACATAACTCACGCCGCGCTTAAATAGCAACGTCGCCTCTACTGCTTTCTTTTGTGAGAGCTAAAAACTGCCACACGCGCGCTCGGAATGCAATCTTACGCTCTCTTTCAAGTGTGTTGGCAGTCGCAAAGTCTGTAAGAGTTGAAAGACTATTGTTGATGATGCATCAGGTTTCAAAGGCGTCAGTGGAAGTCGACATAATATTTGAACTAAGTTGTAAGCGGGTGGGGAGCGATCGACGGTACCTTTGAGCACGCAGCGCGCGCCTTCTAGTCTCCTCTTGTATTGTTCATAACAATAGCGCTTCCACTCCAGTGTTAGTAAACTATGTTTACTTGTGACGCGTGTACTTGTTCTGTTTGGAAACAACAGCACGACGATAACTTCAAACAATAAGCACAAACTGCCAATATTTCATTGCTTATTTGCTTCCATTTACCTTCCCGAAAATGATGCATTCGTTGAGAACTATTCGCAGTCTCGTATTTCTTGCTTTTTAAGTTGTGCTACTGTTTTCTCTGTCTCTGCTCGCGTCGCAAAGCGTTCACCGTAACTTGCTGTATACTTGACTTTACGCTTCAAAATAATTTACTTCAAGCAAATTAGATGTCAGTTCTCCACAGAAAGGTCCAAGCCCCTACCGAAAAAATCTGCAGCTCAAAGTAGAAAAAGGACTGGAGGACTCGTTACCTTCATCAAATTTGCGTAAAAGCTGGTGTTTTGGAGAAAAAAATGGTAGGGTAATTAAACCTCTCTGCTTTGCGCTCACTCATAAATTAATGTTTACGTAGCTCAAGTGCTGCGCGGCGAGCTCTTTAGACGACAACGGTGGAAAAGGAAGGCATCCAGTTTGGGAAGTACACACCTTCCCTGACTAATTTACAATTCTGAGGACCAAAATTTTGAAACTTCAAGCATTTTATGCTGTTAGCGATGATAAATCAAAATCGTTTGAAGTTTCCCTAAAGTGCATCTTCCCTAAAATCTGAATATTAGATTGAAACAGCTGCTGATTCATTGTAACCAGGGGACATCATGTGATTGAGAAGGAACAAAATAGTTGGAAGTTGTATGAATGGGAATGAGAGAGCGATCATAGGTTTGCATCGTTAATCTTAATGGTCAGTTAGTTGTGACCATATGTCGAATTTGCCAGTTTTGCTCTTCAGGGCGGCTTTGTTTGAATCGCGCGTGTCAAAGTCGGGTAATTTCTGTAATTGCAAGCATTCTAATATGTTATCTTACTTGTCCAGCTCGAATCTACTATATAAATAGTCCTCTCCAACCCTTTTCTCCGCTTTTGATGAAATTTAACTTTACTGCGCGAAAACGTACCTCTCAACTCTTTGGCAAACACAAGAACTGATCTCACAACTCTCACCACTCAAGCACTTAAACCTGAGATAAAAATAAATCTCATGAACAGTCACTTTTTGAGAGGGGATTCAGTGTTAGCCGCTAAGAATGATTCGGAATCACTATTAGTAGGCCCCTTTTTTTATTTTTTATATTTTTTTATATATATGCCAGCGCTAGCCTATTGAAACATACGCAAAAAGTGTCTTCATATGCTGAGATTGCAATCAGTAATATTACATTATGATGCAAAAACTCTCTCTCTATTGCGCTCTTCAACCTGATTTTTGATTCATGCTCAGAAAGTAAACAAATGACGGATTCTGATAGGTTTGCCCGTGTTTGGCAAACAAGTAAATGTGAAGATTGGTAATAAAGAATCAGTGATCATGTGTGCGCAGCGTGATGCAAACGTGTTTAATGCTGGTTTTCATGTTCTCAGATCCCAGTAACCTTTGCTCGGACTCAGTCAACGTGACATATAAGTCTACTCGCCGAATAGGAGACTTTATTGATACTTATCATGAGACACTTACTCCGTCTTTCATAAAGTTTCAACAGAACCTACAAACCGAGCACCAGAAATAATGCAAGCTCATGAAAGGCACCACTCTGCCGCATTCGAACTGTTTGCTATGGTAAGTTATTTTCTTTTGTTAATAAAGTAGAATTTTAGCCTCTTGACGTTGTTACATCTGTTCAGTTTGCCGCTTTTTGCGTGCAGGGGCACTTGTGTAAGAGTGAGGAGGCTTCTTGAGTATTCTTAGTTGAACATATATTTGCGTTGCGGCAGCTACAGTGATCAGAAAAAAATTGAGACAACAATGTCGAGGTAAAAAATGTCGAATGAACAAAATGTCAGCTGTATATTTTATAGCGGTGAAAATGTTAAGATTTGTATATGGATGAGCGTTATTCTATAATCACTTAATCTTTCGCATAGTTTAAGTTTCATATGAACTTTGCTCGGTCTGCTACCAACATACTGAGACCAAAATATGGAGATAAGCAATATCGAGATGAGGAATGTTGAGGCTTCACGATCCAGTGCTATTAATAACATGTTCTGAAATTGTTAGTAGCATGAATACTGCAGATAGCTCTCTTTGCTCCATTTACCTTTCATAAATCGCATCGTAAGTAATAAAAGCACCACCCTTTCAAAGAATGAATAATTCATTCTGTTATAAAGGTACATAAAGCGAAGTAAAGCGATGCCGCACATTTAAGGTTGGACGCGCTTTACAGCACTGCACTGTGAATTAATAAAATACTGAAAGAAAACTTTCTTTTAGAGACTGGCTCGACCTATTGCGACGGCAAATTTCATCCACGGCATCATATGCTATTCGTTACTTTTACCGTTGATTGCCACTAAAGCGGCAGTAATATTTGTGATCAACTCATGCGTCGTCACGTGCGCATTCATCGGGATTTTAAAGAAGTCGCCTCTCCTCCTTTTACCAAATATATTCGTTAAGGTTTGATAACTTCTTCATAGTTTTGTAAAGAATCTGAATATCATAAAAACATTAAAATCCCAGTTATAAAGAGGCAAAGTGCATCTTTCTTGCATTGGAAGAGCAGAAAACAAGTTTTTGCATCCAGAATTCAAAACCTGTGGTGTCGAAATATTTCGTAGTATTTGACATTACAATCGAACTTATTGAGATGAAGCACACATTTGTATTATCTTCTTTGAACTCAGTTTAGGCGTCTATAATAAAAATCATAAATACAAATATTGATGTTTTAGTGTACGTTGAATGATCGGTTGTGACGTACGCGAGAAAAATTGTTATGCGCACATCACAATTGATCAATCGTCGCACTTCTCATCATTGTAATGACAGTAACTGAAATTGCGACGCTTTTTGCAAAATGAGTCAGTCCAAGGCTGTTTCGCTAACGTATAGAACGAATGTAGCTGTTCGTGCCAACATTATAACGCGGACAGAACGATATTCCTGAAATTCGGAGAGAAATTTGCAGTATTCCAATGCTAATAAATGTAAATTTCCAGGTGGCAATCGCGATCGTTCTGCCACTGCTGACACTTCCATACACACACAAAGTGGCAGCAAACGGCGAAGAATCGTCTGACATTGCGATGCTGATCTGGTTGGGTACAGCTGTGCTTTGTTTTCTCTGTGAGGAACATGTCATGTTCGTCTGTTTTACTTACCTGATGAGAAGGCGCGGTCGCAAACAATCACAATCCGACGAAGAAGACCAGCCGCCGTCGTACGCGGTCGCCATTGGCACATTCACCTCGTTCGGTGATATTCGGCCACCTCCATACTTCTGTCCGTCGTATTCGACCGATAATTCTGCTCCCAGCAACTCTACTTCCTGGCCAAGCGCTTAATTGAAAGGTGACACAACTAATTCTACATTGGTCAAGTGGCTTTAAATTATTAAGTTTCTTATCATCTGAATCAGTGAAGGATAAAAGTTATCATTAATTTAAAGTGACATTATATCGTATTGACATCATTGAGTTCTACGGTGAGTTAAAGATACGATATCATTGATTTCCGATATCGTGTTCTCTTACATGCAAATATTTGAAATTTAGCAGTCATGTAGCGACAGCGATTAAAGGTATCCATAAATTTTGTTCTGAGAAATGACAAAAAGTCATTTATATTGCGCCGTCGACTGACAGCAAAATAATGTGCTATGCATTTGATATAGCATTCAGTTAATGATATCTTCACGCCTTCACTGATAAGAGCATTGGCAAATTTGATAAAGCTGTTCTTCGCTGGCCTTAACTTACTTGCGCTCATACTCTGCGAATGTTCATCTTTGATTCATTTCCTGTTTAGAAGTAGACCATAAATGCGCTGTGTTATGCTATGTATTGACCGCACTGTGTGTGAAAATTTCGCAAACGCTACTTGCTCAACTGTTTCTTTAATCATTTTTCTGTTTCTCGTAAATCTTTGACGTGGCGTGTATTTATTATTGCGTGATCTTGTCGATCGACGAATCCAATGAATCTGTATTAGTTGTCTTTTGTATATTGAACTATGTATTGGTCTGCTCACTAATTGGACTCAATATGATACGCTTGAAATGGCAGTGCTAGTCGATGGACATTGATTTTTGTATAGTGAGAGAAGAGAGGAACGATTTCTTAAACCCGCTGTCATCCTAATTCACTCTTCTTGCATTTGTAGGATGCTAGTGTTCATCCTCTTCTTTATTCCTTTCATTCCACTCGAGTAGGCCCAAAAAACCACACCAACTGTCCCTCTCGGAGCACACGCCCCTCATTCCATCGCGAATACCATATCCACAACAATATAAAGACATTTGTAGCCGAGATAATCGTGTTGGGGCATTCAGATTCAGGCGGGTCGTATGAATTGTCGGAGGGCGCAGAGCGCACTCCTACACATTCCATTTCGTCACCTTTGCACTTTATTTCCTTACAGTAGCATTGTAAATGAATGCAGAGATGACGAAACAGAATGCAAGAGTGGCGAATTGGGATGGCAGCGGATGTTTATTATCCCATCTGCAACTTAATAAGGATACTTTCGTGCTGAAATTGGACGTAATTCAAATAAAGCAAAACGTTTTTCATATTTAGTCAACTTGAAAAGACTATTTTCATCTGTAATAATTGCCTGAATTCGAAAGTATCCCTATGGAAGTGGCAATGAAATATCTGAGGCAGTTTAAGTCAGAAAAGAAACCAATTTACTTTTGATTTACGTTGCCTGCAGTATTTCCATATGTTTCGTGACTCTTTATGAAGTGCAAATAACGCTGATCTTTATTTTTATTTGCAAACAGAATTCCTTGACTTATCGTGAACCGCTCACTAAACAATATTTGTCGCGAAAAAGACCTGTCTTTGACAAGGTGCAAAATGGGAAGATGTTGTTGATTCATCCAGTCATTGAAGGTGCAGAGGCAGTTTGTGAATGTCAGTGCTGCAATTTTGGCAAAAACATTTCTGACAGCGCAAATGTGGGAACTTCATATTAAGCTGCCAATAATTCACAATAGACAATAGAAACATCGCTATCGAGAAACAGTGAATTTGAAATGCTAAATAAAGAGGCATGTCACATTTCGCGCTGTTCCTTGGATGTTGATGGCAACATATGCAGAAGAAGATCAGCCACCTGTAGAAGACTAAATTCGAAAGATCTGATATAACTTTCAGAAATAACTAATATTATCATGCAATCATACAATGAATTGCGTTTGCACTGTTTGTTATGATGGTCAGAAACAAATGTAGTCATAATTTATATTCCTGTAATTCTGTTGCAAAAGGAAGGTTTTATTTATCAAATTTTCACAAATTCTGAGCCAGAATCGGAATCTGGCACTAGTTTATTAGAGTCCAAAGGTAAAGATAGAGTCGAAATTCGGTTTCCACGTCAGAGTCAGAAATTAAAAATCAGAAATTAAGTGTGACCATCAATGGTGATTTTTAATTTCTGATCAAGATCTGATACTCATCTGACGAAAATCGATAAATGATTCTGGTTTTGAAGTGTCGTATTGCATATACAACCATTTAATATTGACTTTGGAGACAAAGTAAGCAAAAAGTAAATTATGATATTGTTGTTTTTTCCCACCATAACACTCCAACTGTGTGTGCTGAGAACTGAATCTTCCTCATACCTTACCAATAAATCACTATACAGGAACCCAATTAATATTCGTTTTTTGTATCCATGGGCGGATACTCGGACAAACATGAGGGTGGCGGTCAATCGTTCACTAGCCATTGTATTTCGTTCATCCATTTCACTGCCTCTTAAATACACTAAACTCCGACTAGCAATTAATTTAATCTTGTCCTGATATTTTTTGAAAGCGATATTTGCTTTTAGATTTAACGCTTTCCACGCATGTTCATTCTTATACAGTTTCATATATGCGTTGGCGATAAACATACTCAAGTTAAACATGGGATCATTCTGCATGAGGTTCTTATGCCATTTTTAAAGTTTCATGTCTCTCAGAAAAGGATTTATTCATTCACATGTTGTGTCATATATATTTTTAGATATTTCAATCACACACTTTGATTTAGCATCCATTGACATCATTATAACTCGAAAACATTATTTGCCAGTATGGCAGTCGACGACAATACCTTTTAATGACAACGCGAAGTCCGTCTGTTACTGTAATAACAATCAGTGGACAAATAGCATTAAAAGGTCCAGATAGCATACATGATGAGCCAGTTCATTGATACAATACTAACAAACTGTTACACGACTGGCTGATTCAATGTACACGTTGCGGTAGCTTCAATTTTCAGCTATTCATTATTAAATCACAAGACACTTTCTGTAATCTTCAAAGCGTTGTGAAAATGATTATTCCACAGAAGTCGACCGAGAAAATCGATCGTCTTACTGACCGTAGATTTCGGAGAGATCTGTACGGCTGTGTGGATTTCCTTTTCTGAAATAGTATCTCTTGAGCAATTTTACAACACTTGAAGCAAGGAAAAAGCTAGTTTTGCAGTTTTACTTAGCATTTACAGTCGCGCCCATAAGCCCACGGAAAATATGGTGCAAACGCGTTCATACTTTTTATTTATTCCGTCCGCGATCAAAAGATAAGCGATCGATCATCGATGAGTAGCAGCTGAGGCTGACGCAAACGGACAAAATGGAAGCGCGCCTCCCAGTCAGACAGAGTTCACGGAGCGCAAAATTTTGCAATATTTGAAGCACTCTTTAATGCTAATGGCTTGCAACAAGCGCACTTAAACCCGCATACAACCAATATCGTTTGTACATCGTTAAATGGACAGTCTGTCTGTTCACTGTTTGCTGAGAAACTGGATAACCCGCGCTCTCTCTACGGCACTAGTTGCAAGCGGGACTGTATTGCAGCTTTTAATGAATTTACGTGCATTTGAAAATGCCTTCAGCTAGTTATTATGTGAATGTTGTACTTTGTAGTACCCATGTTAACTTGTTAAAAAATATAACGTACAGATCTGTAATGATAACAACTCCAATCATGCTGCACTTCTCTGGGGTAATTTCTTGACTTCTCTGCCTCACTTGCAGGCCTTGAAGACGCCTGTAATCACTGGATGCCTTCATGATCAGTAGCTCGGTAACGCGCTCGCTGTTTTTCATTGCTACCAGTTTGCTCTGCAAGTTGAGTTGAAAGAAATTTTTACTGCTTATGCACACTTTCAGCACGTAGAGGAGTTTTGATTGGCGAGTTAGGATATTCGTGAAGCATTTTCTCTGCGTGCATCAGAATCGATCAATAGTAGTGCTCCAAGCCATGTAATCACGATTGTTGTGATTATATCGCTGGAGACTGAGGCTATCGCTGGACCAGAAACAACACTTATTTCTTTCTGGCGGCACAAAATCTATATTTCTGCCCAACATTGCAACATTAGCCAAGCGTGCGCTCTCTGTTGCGCTCCAGTATTGGATTAAAAAGCCAAATACAAAACATCCAGTCGTCTACTCTCATAAACATCCCTAGTTCATAGATATTAAGCCTTATTAAAGCAATATGGCATCGTTCTCTTGCCGCACTCAAAGTGGCATCGGACAGATATGGACTTTTGGGTTTATTGGGGAGAGGGTATAAATAAACCCTCATATGAGTCCACAACCTATCGGTTAAAAGCGGCTTGGGGGATGGGTAGACTTTCTAAGTAATTGATTAACAAATCATTACTGAATAAAACATAGCAACTTATGGTGAATACTCCAAGCCGGTCGACCATAGCCCAAAGCTTATTTTCGTGCTTATATCTCGAATATGTCTAGACATTTTCGAGCTTAATGAAACAAAAATGTGAGCTGTCATCACAAAACAGCTATATCCGACTTTCTATATTTTCATCTTTTGATAGAAAATTACCTTCAAGAGGTCGACTTCCTGCCAGTTGAGGTCGCGTTCTGCCAGTTCGATTTGATTTTCAACGCATTTTCTGTCTTCCTCCTCATGCTCCAGCCAGCGCTTCAGATTTTCAAAGTGCTGCGCGGCTTTTGTAATTTCCTCATCGGAAATCAGCTCGTCGAGCGTCTGTTGTACATTGGTCGGACGGTTCATCCCTTCGTAGTTCATCCTTGCATAATCTTTGTAGTCTATCTACTAATAACACGAATCTTTTTTTGCTCATATTTTGCAAACGCTTCGGTATTTTTACTTTTTGGACCACCAAGGGTAAATCTCATTAAAAAAGGTGAGCTGTATTTACATCTAAATGAATTTACATCAGAGCGCTGATTGATCACTGCGCGCAACTGACCAATCAGTGCTCTAATGTAAATATATTTCACATTTGTTTTATGAAATTGGCTACAGAGTCAAGTCTTCACTCTTTCCGCGCGCTCGTAACATATCGTTGGCTCGCATAAAAGCACACGACTGTTCGTTCAAGAATTCACTTCTCAGGACTATGCAGGATGTAAATTTTGATAAATGCATTCGTTTTTTCATCATATTCTGATTTTAAAGCAAGTCGTTTCAAGAATTATAGTCAAGTATATTCCCCCTATTGAACTGCGAAAAATTTTGTATGCTCGCGATTTGAGCAAACTACAGCCCGCATCTTTTTACATGAAGGCAATCACTATAAATTGCATTCTATGCCATGCCTTTGCAATAATCCAGAACACCGTTTCCACATAGTTTACCTACATGAAGAAGGCAAAAGTGAACAATCAGCGCCTACCAAAAAATGTGAATAGCGTTAAGAGTAGAGCGAATAATTTTGCACGGCGAACGGAAAATAGTTCACGTAAACAAGACACTGGCGGCTTTTATGCAGCGCGAACCCTGTTTACGTCGTTGGCAAACAGTCACGAGCGAACGATGTTTTCTATTCTTGTCCGCATCAGTTCTATGCCAAGGCACGTTTCTACTATCTTTGGCAACAGGCATTCATTTTGACACAAACTGCCCCCATTGAAACTTGATATTTATATAACATAATATGCAGTGCTCCACAAAAACAATGCCTTACGACTGATTCATTACTGCAGCCACATTTTTGATATCCTTCTTTACATTCTTCTTCTGATTCTTAACATACACAGCAGCAGTGACACATTATCAAATTCTGCAAAAATTATGTTGTGCAAATAAGAAGATTGAAAATAGTAAAGAGGAAAAATATTCCCAATAAAATTTTCAGTTTGGTTGCTAATATTTATCAAGCGCGAGGAAGAGTGAAAGTTCTACGTAAGAAAGAAGGACGTCCTTCCGATCATTGTATTTTGTTCAGTAAGTACGTGTTTCTCCTTCAGAAGTAATATTTATAAAGTCTAAAAATCGTTCTGCGTTAGCATCATTCCTATCTCGACATTCATCAACGTAATCGTAAACTTTTAGCTCCAAACTCTAAATTTCCTTCTATTTACTGATGTGAAATCTCAGTTAATCACAGTTTCTCACCAGTAAAACAGCGGAAAAAAGAAACTTATAGTATATATTTTTGAAGTTTCATTCTCTTAGCCGTTTGACTTGAGCAGTTATGAATTACTGAAGAAATATAACACTCGCTAAACCTTACAGAGACAATTGCCTGATTACAACGGTATACTGTACAGTAACAGGGGCAAAATTGAACGGAACACGGCGCACAGGACTTGTGAGCGGCACCGCGCAACTGCGGCATCCTGTAATTATCATCTTATACCATTTATCCATGGCTGTTCAGTTAAGGGGGAATTACAAGCTGGCCTAACGCCTCTACTGCTACTAATGAGTCTGCGTCTTGCATCAAGTAGTCTGTTGCTTTTTCGCTTATTCGGCGGCAGTTCTACGGCGATG
>NIUQ01003101.1:0-18942 GCA_002796945.1 Plectus sambesii
GGGTCCCGTGAGCTCTTCCCCCCCCCCCCCCCCCCACAAACCGTGGATTCCCAAGACCCAGCTTTACTAAAGTTTAGTCACTGAAATCTGCGATAAATATCATATTTCAGCCGTAAACGATATAATAAGTATGAGATACAGCCAACTTTTCTCAGATTTTGTGACCGAGCTTTAATGAAATGGAGCCAGGCAACGGCCAACTTGGCCTCTACGACAGTTCAACCCTTACTTTAATCCACCGTCATCCCAATTAATTAACTTTCGACCAAAAGGATCAAAACAAGGAAGGATTTGGTCGAACATATTAACTTATCAAAAGGAAAATTGAAGAGTACTGAAATTACTTCATTGTCGTGTGTGGAAGGAGGCAATTCGTTGACTGTCACACCGGACCAACCCCACCCGGTGGGATAAGGCGAACAAACCAACGGTGGACTGGGCCGTCGGAATGGGACTGCTCGGGAGAAAATTGCCCGTTGCTACCTGCCGAGACGGCCAACTTCGATCGTTGCCGTCCGTTGTGCTTAGGCGCGCATGACACCGTGAGTGATCGGCGCATTATCTACTTAGGCCCACTTTCGTCTCTTCCTCCTACTCCGAGCGCGTGTCGGCTGCCAGCAAGTATCAACTGATTAAACTTCAGAGGTTTTCTTTGTTCGTTTTTGCTTCTATTGCTGGTTTTGAACCAAAGGAAAGTGGCCCTACTGTAGCGTTTCACCTCGCTGTAGACATGAAACAGTGCAAAGTGTGATTCTTTGAATAATACGTGTCTGAATATGTGTTCTTGTCAGCATAAGACATAGGTATTCGTGAATTGCAGTTACAAGTTCACAGCGATAGTTGCAAATTCTAATTAATCGGGAACAAAATGTCGCTTTCTCTACGTTTCTCAAAAATACAACCGGGTATATTTATCCGGGATGCGTAGGTCCTATAATGCTATTTCTCGTAAAGATGCCCGAAGGTGCATTTACGAGAAATTCCGGTAACTTTTCAGTAGCTTGTTCAAAGTTTACAAATCGTGGATGAAGTCACAGCAGACGCTAAGTGTATATTTGGTTCAAAAATTGTTGGAAACTGTTCTTATTTCGAAGCATAACGCTCGTCGAAAGTTGTGGGTACGCCAAAGTATCAAAAATTAGACCATTTTACCCTATTATAATGATAAAGCCCTAAAGCCTGAAGACGCGTGTGTTCACTTTACTTGCGCTCTTTACTGCAATGTCATGCTAAAGGTAGAGTGAATATTAGAGCAGACCTTACACCGCTATTCATAACAATTCGTCACTCTTGCATCATCTTTCGCAACTCTCATATTCAATTTCATCATCTCTGAATTCAATTAGAACGCTAATCTGACAAAATGGAGTGCAGGGATTACAGAATATGATGCAAGAGTAACGAATTACGATGAATGGCGGCGTATCATGAACGCAGTTCTAGTCACGTGATTGCTTTCCATCGCGCCACGCGTTAACAAAATCAGTCGATTTTATACCGCGTACCTCAACTAAAGTCTCATGTGGCTGCTGTTTTCTAGTATTACGTACGACTTAAACTAAAGTAAGCCATATGAAATTGGCCCAATATGTCAATAGCAACATCCGGGGTACTCACTGCCGGCGCGGCAAGTTTGAATGCGGCATTCTGAATGGGTTTTGCTCACAACTGGGAATGGCTTTCCATAGCATGCACAACAGATGTTAGCGTCGTATTCGCACATTTGCTAATCAAATGCAAAAAGGTGCCATGAAAACGAACGTTTGTACTTAAATTTTTACTCGGTCAGTCGCTCTGACGCGGACTATACACAATTGACAAAGATGCAAATGCTTTAGGCACAGTTCTCTCGCACTGATGACATTGTTCGTATGCAAAAGGCCTCAAATCTACCCATTAAGCAAATCCCTGCAAATGTTTCCGCAGTCATTTAAACTTTTTACCAAGCCGAAAGGTCAAAATCCATGAGCAATTTTACGTCGCAAACCGGCAGACAATCACAATTTCTTGTGTTCTATGATGTACTCGGCGAGAGCGAGGAAAGATGCCAACATTTCCTCACCTGAAAACTCAGTCATGTGTAGAAATAAGTAATTAATATAAAAAGACGAATGAATTCAAACCGGTTGGTTTAATGAATCGCGCCGGAATGGTGAAACCATAAACCTGATCGTCCTCTTCCGGCCGCAGTTCAACACCGTATATGTAAGGAACGCCTCGATCTTGCATGTAATCGATGCTTGTTCCCGAAGCTTGGTCTGAAAGATCGAATTGATTGCGGCTCTCTATCGAGATACATTTGAATGTTTGCAGCGGCCCCCTGCCGGGACCAATTGATCACCGTTCATCTTTTCAGTATTTTTGATTTTCGATCATTCAGTATTTTTGCGATGTGCGCGGTCGAGTGATAAAAGTGAGACCATTGACGTACACATTAAGTCAGCGATTGTGCCGTATTCGTAGTGCACGCCGGAGCTGTTGGTGATGGCGTCAAGCGCCCGTAGCGCGGCCGCTTTCTGCAAACAACAGAAGGTGACTGATGACACACCACTTCCTGCTTATCAGCTGGCGCTGATTGATCGCACAGACCTGGTCCTCGTGATTCGACGGCTTCATGTTGGTGTAACCCCATGGCGCAAGCCAGATCTGGCCGTACGAATGAAGGCTGATGTACAGCTTCAGGTCGGGCACTTGCCACGTGATGAAGTCGCGAATGCCAGCCACTTCGGGCTCAGAGAACGGCATCGAACCGGCGTAAATGTTCGAGCACGGACTCGCGTTCGCGCCCGCTTCTGCAATACCCGTTCGTTTGCACTCTGACTGCGAGCCACCAACCTCCCCACCGGTATCCCCAGTTGCGATTCGCGTCGGCGCCTACGCACCACTTGCTCAGAGTGTCGTTCTTCGACCGCGTCTTTCGCCACAGACGGTCCTGGAAAGTGTAGCGATGCAACCGAGTCAGCACAATAGCACAGTCATATATCGTCCCAATTTTTTGATCAGTATCGAGAAAGTGAAGTTTTGGTCTTGTAGCAATATACGTTAATAGTGTAAACGCCGCAGCCAACGTGTTCTGTTTAGCTTTCGATACTAACCGAATTACAGTTGCTCTCGATTACTGATCGAAAAATGACGACTATAAGCACGTACGGAAGAAATGCTGTATTCGTAGCCGTCTGGATTCGCCACGGGCACAATGAACCAATCGAATTTGTCCACCATGCGAGTAATCAGGTCGTTCTTACCATATTCGGTAATCAGCTATAAGACAATATCAGAGAAGTGCAATTCTGACGGGCTTACCTTGTGCGCGACGTAGATGGCGGTCGCCGGCGCGATCCACTCTCTGGCATGGATTCCGGCATCGATGAAAATTGTCGGCTTCCACGGCGTTCGCTTACCAATCTACAATCACACACACACACTTAGCTTCGATCACTGTCGCGATGTCGTCCACGTCTCTACCTTCAGACCGAGGAGATCTCGTTTTTCGAACGACTTTGTCACGTTGATGATGCCGACAATGTCCGCATGTTTCCGAGCCAGTTCGTACATATAATCAACCAGCTGAAAACAAGTAGGACGATGATATGGGACCTATGGCGCTAATGAAAAGTCGCCAACTTCGCCGTACGAGTGGTATTTGTCGACCTGAAACTGCTCCAAATCGCGCTGTCTGTCACCATCTTCGACGGCGGCGCTGCGCTTTCGTCGGCTGAATTGGATGTCGTCGGTCATCTGGCGGTCAATCTCTCTGCATAAGCGACACATCAGTGAATAGTGTTGATAGTGGCAAATGGACGACTAACTTTTGAATATCATTGATGAGAACTCGTCGGTGCTTCACGGCCATGCTGTCGAGAATGCGCACAAAGCGGTTGAAGAACCGGGGGGAAACCAAGATGTCCGCATGGTGCGACACTTTGCTCGGCTCCGTCCAAATATCCACCTTCAAAATTGTCATCTCATCGCAACGGAATGACCCTCAAGTGAGACTCGTACATTATCGTGATAGCGCGCCGCCAACTGCTCTAGCCATAGCGTATCGACTGGATCGACATCAACCCGCAGCAGTTTATAGCTGAAATCGAAGGGTGAAGAGGAGCAATGGGCACAACAGACTGACTTCTTGTAGCTGCGATAGGCGGCGACGCACTGAATGACGACGAGGAGGAAGAGGGCTGTCCGCATTCCGTGAACGAGCAGCATCGGAGTGCGGGTGCAATGGTAGCGGAGAGGGAGCGCCGTGGAGGAGATAAAGCGCCACTGCTGGCATTTGTTTGTTCTTTAGCGCCGTTTCGTTGGTAGGCGGCGTTAAACTGCGGGTCGCGTCTTGGGCGATTGACGGTGATCGTACCGCCCTCCCGTCTGCGCCCTATCTCGACACGTCCATCACCCCTTTCATTCGGCGCGCGCCACCAACTCGGCCAGCTTAATGACTTGATCTCACTCTAAAAAAAGGTTCCTTCGACACTCGAGATGTTCCTTCGCTGTTTGGCCAAGCGTGTAGGTTGTTTGCGCAGTTATTTGCGCTGTATTTCGAAGTCTGTTGAATATTTGTTTGTAACAGAACGCCCTCCCTTTAATCCTCTTAAGCGTGGCGGTTCTTTGTGCAGCCATCTGCGATGCATTTCGAAGTTTGTTTGAACATTTGTTTACAAGAGAACGCCCTCCCCTTAACACAGAACACTCACTTCAGCGAAATAAAGGCAAGGAATATGCTTTAAATCGTTTCAATCGCAGTGCAGAATCGCAATGAACGCGCTTGGCGGCGGACGGTGGTAATAGTTGTTGAAGATTGAGCCTATTTCATATCGCGCGTTTTAGTTTAAGTCATACTTTGGGAGATATACTTTGACATTGTCATTAAATGTGACCTTGACTTAAGTACGAATTGATAGTAGACGGAGCGATCGTCATTCGACATCATTTCACTCGATTGCAGTCAGACGTTTTTAGCGAGAAAACATTTATTAAAAACAGTATATTTAAGAAGAAATGTCAACTATAAAGATAACAAAGAGCAGAGAAGGAGCGTAACGAACAACGCACAGATATGCGCACAGTATAACTGCAATCGAACATTTGGTCCACACATCTGCCAAGTCACAGTCTGAAATTATTCGCACAGTTTGTTCCGGAACCAGTATGAGAATTATGCACAGGTGGGAGTGTTATGCATATGACGCATAGGCAGCGAGTCAATAATATATCCACATAGCAACTCTAAGGAGGCAAACACAAACGTAACAGAAAAGCAAACAAGTGTAGCCTTAAAGAAAGGCCTGCATGCGCCCGCGTCTGATGCGCGCAAAAAGGAAGTATCGTTATTTACATCCGCGGCGGAAAAAATTGCTACGCTCATAAAGTTGTTTTGCTCAATGCCATGTGCTGAAGCGAAGAATAAATAATTTGCGCGTAATTTGAATACGAGCAAATGGATGCTTCGGAAAGCGAAATAACTTCATGAGCTTAATAAATTTATTCTCACCAGGAAAATAAATTACGGAAATTTTCTTTTAGCGCGCTTTTGTACCGGCGCAAGCAGGTCTCCTGTAAGGGAAGCTTCAGAAAATTTAATATTATAGGCGATGCGCCGTCCATTCTGATCTTACGCCCATTTTGGGAGCAGTAGTTTGCGCTATCAGTGGGATAAAATTAAGAGTGCGCGCGAAATTCAAAATCTGCTAAATGTTGCTAATAAGGCCGTTTGAGATGTGTGACCATACGTGTTAATACTGTTAGGTTATTATAGTTCGCACTCTCGATTTAATCCACCGATCTTACAAGCTACCGTCCCATAATAGCGCGGGAGTTCAAATTAGTTGGCGCGTCGCCAATACGTCGACATCGTTGATCATCATTGCACGTTTGTACGTTTGCACGCTTTTCATTTCGACTTTGACATATCAAATTCAGGCGTCGATAAGTTATTCACAAACAAATAGTACCGTAGATTGAAGCCGCTTTTCCGTTTGCGCTTGGCGGCGACTTTTTCGCGCACGAAAAAACTTGACAAAGAAAAGCGCAGTGATGTTCGACCTCCACTTGCTATACATTAAATTTTCGTCCCTCCACCGGAGTTCTGCTTTAAACTCAATGCAACAAGTCGAACATAAAGTCCGGAAAGCTTCGTTCCTTTGAGTATTTCTTGCCAAACTCTTGAATGCGCTGTTTCCGTCGCAAGTGAGGCATTTGATAGCTGCAAATAGAGCAGATTACAAATAGAGTAAGTTTAATGTTGCACGAAGAAAGACGACAGCAATAATGACAACAACAATGACAACAACAGTAATAACAACAAATCATTCATCAAAGTGTTTGCTGAACGGCTGGCAGTACTTCAAACCAGATTATCGACGAGGCGACAAGTGGCTGCTCGTACCCTTGAGCAAACGCAAACAGTACTACAAAGCGGACTTACTTCTCTTGTTCGAGCGAGCGACGGCGCGAAATACTGGCGACGGTTTGTCGAACGGCTGAAGGCAATAGACCTTCGCTGATCACCATCCCATCCAGCAACGGTGTCGGCATTCCCAACCTTAAACAAGACACAATCAGCACTCATTCAGCGATAAGATGTATAAACGGTTAAACATACTTATGCCTGCGTTAGTGCAATCAGTTATTTACGTAAGCGAATAATTATTTGGCAATCTTGGCGAGATGCAATTCCAGCTTTAACGTTTCTCCATGTTTATGGCAAACTTTTTCATAGTGCCTCACTCAAATTGTGAGTGATAAAGTAGCAGCAATTGCAATGTCGCTTATGCAGCCGGGCATTTAAATGCAAATTTTGCGTTTAGATGCATCGCTATCATTATTTATAGTACACGGAACCGCGGGTATAAGTATGAAATACGAATATGAACATTCTTACTTGGCCGATTGGGCCTTGATCTTGATACGAACGAGTCCATCAGGGAGTGGGTAGACGAAAATGACGACGCACTCTGCTTTGGATCCATTTCTATTCATGCCGTCATCCGTAACAGGCAGCAGCTCATCTAAACGAAGCGACAATATTATGACGATATGAAAACGAGAAGTTCTGGGGCAAATTTCATACAGCAAATGTGAAATGTATTTACATCTAAATGTATTTACATCAGAGGACTGATTGATCAGCGCGCGCAACTGATCAATCGCTGCTCTGATGTAAATACATCAAGATGTAAATACATTTCACATTTGCTGTATGAAATTGACCCCTGGCCGTCCGAACCGATGGGAAAAGTCGCATAATCTTCAAACCGCTGCAGCCACGCGACGAAGATGCGATAGTCGGTGGGGGAGCGTTTTCCTTCCCCGTTCATCGTCGACGTGCTCTTCGTACGCGGCGGACGAACGGGGATATCGGAGTCAGATGATGATAAAGCGTCTTTTTGCACTGAAATTGGAGAGTTGATCAGGCGGATTGGTGGGGCATCGCAAAGAATGCCAGTTGGCTAGCGAAGTCAAAGCGATTGATAGAGCATTTGATAGAATGACCGATAGTGTGACCGATAGAGTGACCGATAGTGTGCGATAGTGATATACCATTTCCACTTTATTAAGGACATTTCCCAAACCAAACAGGACACATACCAAATCAAAACGGACATTTTTCGAATTAATTTGACTATAAAAATGTCCGTTTTGATTTGGTATGTGTCCTGTTTGGTTTGGAAAATGTCCTTATTAAAGAAAAAATGGTATAGAAAGAGCAATCGCTAGGGTGTGCGATAGAGTGATCGATAAAAACGTTCCATAAAGCATTCAATAGAGCGTGCAGCCAGGGGCCTAGCTCTTAAAACTGTTGCATTTTCGGAGTTGCAGAATTGCGGAAACGCATAAGCTGCGATTGGTCACTTTCCAGTTTTTTCCAGTTATTTTTGCTTCATTGACCAATCGTCGCTTATGCAATTCCGCAACTCTGAAATTGCAATAGATTTTAGAAACAGGTCCCAGTTTGAGAAAGAGCGGAAAAGAAAGCGGCGGCATGCAGTTTGAGTGCGGCCAAGTGCGCGACAACACACCGAGAGACGAGCTACTGAGAGATTTGGCCAACTCGGCGTCCGGCACCACCGACTTCTGCCGAGTGTACCCCACTTCGGACATTTGGCGCAGGCCGAAAAACGATCTGATTCGACCGATCGAACCCTTCGCCTGTCCAGCCGGTTCGTCCGTCATCGATCGCATGCGGCGTTGGGCGGCGCTAGTTGAACCGCCGCTATTTAACCGGTATAGCGCCGCTAATAGTGAATGACAGTAATGGTTAGTGCAGGATCAGTATGCACATACACGCACATACATACACACGCATTAGCGCTAGGATCACTACTGTAGTCCGCATCGCTACCTCTGACCGATTTTCCTTTTTAACCGCACTAGGCGTTTTACAAAATGTCATTTACAATATCTGTATTTGAACGCTCCGGGCACGGTAAGTTTGAATGCGCCGCTCAGAATGATTTTGCATAATACGCACAAGCAACATTGTGTCGCGTTTTCGATAAGAGTGTGAGAAAATGCCACACAACGCATCGTTTACAATAAAATTTTCTCTCGGTCAGTGACAGCGATACAGACCATTGGGCGGTACTCTTTGCAGAGAGGAGAGAGGGAGAAGTTTTTGGATGCATGCCAGGCAACAAACGACGATTAACAAACAACAGACACAGAAACAATAAATTAATAAGTGAACAATGTCCGCTTACGTCTGCCCTCAGTCTCCTCGCCCAGATTCGAGGCGGAGCGCAGCAATCGATCAGTGGGCACCAAGAACGCCATCTCCATCAGCGGACTGTCCCACCACAGCGCGTTGGTCAAGCCGTCCAGAGTGTAGTGATCCACGACGGGTTTCGTCACGTGATCTGCAGAGAATATTTCGCAATCACACTCATTCCTCCATTAAAGATTATGGATATAACAGTTCCGATGATTCTGATTTTTTTCCAGAAAGCGATTACTCATAATGCGATTACGATTCTACTTAGCAAATTGCGCCTTGAAGCCGCCAATGTTTTTTAGTATTGCATATACAAAAGAAAGGGATTGTTTTCTTTGCGAAATCGGCAGTGTCAGAAGAATGCAAATACTTCATTGCTCCGATTCCCAAAAAAGCGTCCTTCGAATCCTGAGCTAATGATTCCAGGATCGGAATCTGGCGCGGTGCAATTGCTCGGATGTAACAAGTCATCAACCGAAATACCTCGCTTTTCAGAGAAGGACGTTTGCCAGTTGCCGGTCCAGAACTGGTGATTCTCGACGTCGATGCCTTGACCCAAATAGGCCAAGAAGCGACAGAAGCCGGCCGAGGTGTTCTGGATGTTCATCTGAAAGAGGGAGAAATGAATAAAGGCAGGGGAGAGGGGGTAAAGAGGTGATTAGAGTTAACGCGAAACGTGACAGTCATTTCATGATAAGCTACGGACTACTGGGTGTTACCAAGAATGCATAAACGTCGCTTAATGCATTCTTGATGATCGGTAGAGCCTTAAGTGACTTTGGGCCGGTTCCATAATCGTTTCCTAAGTCATTCTTAAGTTATGCATTACTTAAGTCCATTATAAAGCATGGCGCTGAGTATCGCTATGAATGACTTAACTTTAGGAAACGATTATGGAACCAGCCCTTTGTCAGGTTTCGCGTTAACCTTAGTCAGCCATTAAGACAAGGACTAACCGCATTATCAAGAATGTCGCGACCAGTGCGTTGTCCACCGCGCACGAAGAAGACGTGAACCGTCTCGAGCGTCTTCGCCGGTGAGCGGTCGACCATGTCGTATAAATTCTTGTCAAAGTCGGCGGCCGACGAGTCCAACCACATAATATCTCTTCCGATCTTCTCCGACTCCAAAAAGCCCAAGTCGTACAGAAACAGTCGGCCGACTTTGCAGTTCGTCGCGGGCCTGCAAGCAAAGGCGGTTTAAAATGTCGCTCAGTATATCTGTAGGATTTACGCTGGAGGCTTGATGTCTTTCGTAGAGTGATCGCTTTTGGCCGATTGCCATTTCTCCTCTTCTTTCTTCGACTTGAGGGATGCTTCGATCTCCTTCTTCAGCTTCTCCGCCTCCAACGTAATGCAGAGAGGAGGGACAACGCCATCACTGTAATAAAATAACGTGCCATCAATGCAAAGCAAAAATATAGTCTACATTTTTCGATCAGTAACAAGAAATCTCGCCAGACACTGTAATTGACAAACATGAGCTCGCTTTTCAGTGCTCGAAAATCGCTTTTCGCCAAAAATGATAATCCATTCTTGGTTTTTACGTGCGTAAAATTGATATAAAGAAGCGCTATCGATTTTCGAATCACTGCCTTACTCAATCTAAGATTTCTTGTTACTGATCGGCTACTTTTGACTATAGTCCACTCTCGCCACTTACGCTTGGCATTTCGTCATTTTCGCCAAATCAGGAGGGAAGTAGGCGGGCGCGAGGGGCGTCTGCTTCACCGGTTCCACGCCTTGCGGTCGTTCGACGCTATCCCGAGGCGCCTCCACGTCGCTTGCTCGCGGACGCAGAGTCAGTATCATGCTCTTCGCCAAATGATGCGGCGATCTCACCACGATACCCACGGTCGGAAGACCTTAAAGAGAGCGATGTGATTGTCGCATATACGCTGAAGGCGCTCAGACATGAACGCGATGGCGCAAAGAGATGCGATACAATGCGCTACATTTTTATGCTTTATCGCGCTACTTCGCGCCTCACAAAGATCGCATCGCGGCATCGTGCAATTATGCAAGCGCCATGAATCGTGGCAGTATTATAGAGAACAGCTCACAAATCAAGAGACTATGCTCGAACATAACTTTGTTTTAATATCGAGGCGGAATTTAAGTAAAGCTAGTGCTTAAACATAGTATTATTGATTCACTCTCTACAATATTGATCACAAAGAAGAAGAGATGTCACCCACCTTTCGCCACATCGGCGCATTCGGTCAGCTCGACGATGGACATCAGAGAATTTTGATTGAGGAAGAAGTGACGAAATTTGGACGGATCGGCAAACTTTCCGAACTTTGTTCGAAGGAACGCTTCGTCCTCCACATCGGTGGCAACGGGAGAAGACTGAAAAGAGAGAAAGAGTTGAAATCTTTTGTATTTAATGCAGTTTGGAATGGCTTACGGCCACGCTGAACAAGGAGAATAAAAGCTGCTCGGCAGCGTCGTGCACGCGCTGACTCGCTGGCTTGCGCGCTTCCTCCATCTGAAAATCAAATTTAATCACACACTGCCTTTGGTAAATCGCAACTCTGCAGTGCAATCATTGCTCAAAAGCTTCGAATACAACGCCATAGCGAACAATGCAACTGTACGAAGCACACTCGTAGTTTTCTCGTCAGTAACTAGAAAGCGCAGTTTTCGTTTTTCAACGATAATATTCCAGCAGAGAATTCCAAAAGCAATTCTCCTAACTCATCCTTCCTACTTCATTCCCTTGAAATATAGCGTAATCCCGCAACTGCACGAGCGCAATCTGACTTGCTGCGACAATATTCCCAACAACGCTTTACAAAGAACGAAGGAATATCGCGTAAAAGTAACAATTAACGAACCAGATTTTTTCCACCGGCGACTCCCAGCTCGATTGTCTCGGCGACCGTCTTGAGACAAGGCTCGCTCTCGGCCAACACGGGCGCCGACGTCAGCCAAACGCTCAAGCAGGAGAACGCGGCCACAACCTGCAAAGTGGGGAAATGTCATGGGGTAAGAATAAGAAAGAAGAAGTGCTACCGTCGAGTGTAGATCCCGCGAGTGAAGCGGCGGTGGCCGTGAAAGCTGCGACTCGATGAAACGACACAGTGACGTCACGATCAGAGCTCCCGTCGATACGTCATCTAGAGCATAGGCAACAATTGATCAGGATTATTTTACATATAATATTTTTTAATCTCAACATTACGGGCCGATTAAAAAATTTTCTAGTAGGACGGCAACATTTAAATGAGCCATAATCTTGAATAGCTTATACAAACATAGGTGAATATAGCCAAATATTGTGCAAAGACTGGATGATAGACCGAGCGCTACAAAGGTAAGAAATAAATAAATATCTACCTNTCGCTTGCCGAGATTGTCGCAAACCGAGCTGACTATTCCACGCACTGCATGATTACAGTAACCGCTCAAATCCCGTTTGCCATCCTGACTGCTCGCCGACTCCCACGCAGAACTTTCTTCGCAAAACAGACTCGCCAGACCTGAAAGCGCATTGTCAGCGCTGATTCCAACATGCATTCGATCCAGCATTCAGTCAATTTCAGGATTCAGCCAATCCAGAATTCTGTCATTTTCAGGATTCAGACGATCCAGAATTCAATCAATCCAGAATTCAGCCAATCCAGGATTCTGTCATTTTCAGGATTCAGACGATCCAGAATTCAATAAATCCAGAATTCAGCCGATCCAGAAATTTCAATACTGCCACTTACCAAGCACGAGCTGCAGGTTGTAGGAGTCCGTCTCCGTCTTCAGGGAATGCATTATGTTCCGGTAGATTTTGGGACGCAGTCCGATGAACGTTTGTTTTTCTTGCGCCTTTCCGACTTCTGAGTTGATAAGAGGTATTATATATTACTATTATAAGGAGAATTAAACAGTACCCGCTATGACGGCGTTGCCGTAATGCGTTGGCCAGCTGACAAGAGACGCGAGCAGACGCAAACAAGCACGACGCATCTCCACTTCGCTGATCGACGGATGAAGTCTGCAATGACATCTCTCTTACACCAGTTCTACAGTTGCTATTTTTCATTTAATTTTTCATGTATTATAAGAAATCGTTCTAAATACCGTAGTTGGCAAAGATGAATTCGATCTTCTTTACAAACACATCACTTTTTACCAGCAAAAATAGTATCCAAAAAATGTGAAAAGCGTATCCTTAACTGCCATACAACCGTACAAAACGGCACTGGCAAAATTACATGAAGCGGAAAATCCCAATCGTAGGTAGAAAAGGAAACGATAAAAAGGGGGAATTGTGAAAAACCAAAGTAGGCGAGCTTCCTCACCTGAGCTTGTCCGATTCGACGACGACCGTCTCAAAAGCGTCGAGCGCCAGCGGCATCAGAATGTCGACCCCTCTCAATCCGATGCGGAACAGGTGCACCCCGTTGAAGATGAGACTGCACAGAATCAGACGGTCTTTCTGAAAGCAATAAACTGCTTCAGTAACTTGCTCAAGAGCAAACCCCAGCCAGTAGATGAGCGACGATACTCAAAACAATAATACTGTTAATTTCAATCCCAATCCTCAAAAATAACCGTTCCTTGTAAAAAGATGTTGATCTTTAAAAATAACAGTTTCTTATAAAAAGATTCTGATTCTCAAAACAGCAATTGAGAAATTGTATTCGAGTGGAGCCCAATAACTTATACCGAAATGAAAGAAGTCTGCGATCAAAATCGTTACGCCTCTCCCAGACAACTCACCTCCAACAAACACTCGCGGACGGCGGTGAAGAACTTGGTGAGGTACTGCTCGGGAACGGGCTCCAAGCTGGTCTTGGCGCAGACGATGCGACACAGCGCTCCGATCGCTTCGGCCCTTCCGGCGGCCACTCCATCGACGCCCGGCCAGTCGTGCGCCACGCTCGAAATGTCGCTCGACGCCGTACTCGCCGCGCCGCCGCCCACCGACCGCCGATTCGACTCTGACCCCGGCCGACCATCGATGTCGACGTCCAGAGAGCCGAACGATCGCTGGCTTACTGAGTCTGCAATCAACAGTCGACTTTATACAATTGCTATTGTTGTAATTGTTATACCATGTGATCATAGTGATCGGCGAAGATGCATTTGTACAAGTTACTTGGGTTATTGCTCGGCTACCGAGCGGTTGTGTCTGACCGCTTCCCCTCGTATTAGTAAACTGATAGGACATTGGTCGCTGTATAAGCACTTCCGGTTGAGCACCAACCCCAACGCCTAATACCTGCGGAGGACCAGAATAAAATAGTGATATCTGCTGCGATTAAACCCGAGGAAAGCGTGATGATTGGTGAGTTGCGAGGATCTCTTTTGAGATCAAATCCTTATCGAAAAAGTCAGTCCTCACCTTCGGGACTCTTGGATTTGGACGATTTCGAAGCGACCGCACATGCGAATAGCCACTCGCCGAAAATATTGAGCAGCTGCGCGACTTTCGGTTTCGACACGCTCGACGGCAAATCGGAGGCAGTCTTCAGTTGGTGCGCTGCAGAAAGGCCGCAATACATCGCGAACAAACACCAGTTGCCTTCACCCACAAACTTACATTTCAAACAGCTCCAAACAAAGTTGGACGGGCGCAATTTGGCGATTCCCGGAGGCGCTTCGGAAACAGACGTCGGAGAGCGGCCTGAAATTGTGGATATTTTGATCATGATAAATGTTTTAATTGTAGATGAATTTTGAGTGGATATTTTGACACGTATTCAATATTATTAGGTCGTTCCATATATTCTGTCGTTGTTCGAAAACTTCGGATTAGTATATCTCAGTGGTACATGATCGCCATCGGCTAATTTTTTTCATTTTGTAGCCCAAAGGATGAGTTAAAAAATGAACAAAGAATTAGCCGACGGCGATCATTTACCGCTGAGATATACTAATTCGAACTTTTCGAAAAATGACAGAATATATAGAATGACCTTATATTTTGAGATGATATAATTTAATACAAAAGTGACGAAATTTAATGCTAAAAGTAACGAGCTTTGATGAAAGGCCTTGTAAAGAGCGAGCAGAAAATAACGTACTGCTGTCAATTCTCAGACGAGCGGCGTTGCCAGGCTGAATGCCGAGGGCACTTTTGAGGATGGAGCTGGGAGCGGAGCCGCCGTGATCAATGTGCTTCGAGAGGTGAGCGGCGTGCTGCTGCGCCCAGTTCTCGCTGACGGTGCGATTGATCTCCGTCCACTCTCTATTCAAATCGTCTGACTCGGTGAAATCGATCGACGCCTCGTTATCGCCTGCAAGACGTGTTTGATCGGAGAGTACGATCGTCGTTCAAAAAGTCCTTTTACAAACAGTGATTCTGCGGTATACGATGGATTAAGAGAACCGTTCTGGATGTACAAATAGCCTACAGTGACCTCCACCCGCCTGCAAAACTGTGAGATTCCATTTCGTCTGAGAGACATTAGAAATTTGCGCAAAGTGAATGCTAAGTCAACTTATGATTAGGTTGGAACAGTCGGTCATGACTTTAAAAAAAGAAGTCTCACACCGATCGACCTCGCACAACCGCCCACAATAATTTCCCACTATTTCTTTAACGCACCTTGGAAGACGTCGATCATTCGACTGATGGCGCTCGCCGCCCGGAAGAAGCAGTACGGTAATTGGGACAGGCCAGTTCTCAACGGCTCCCGAGCGGAAGCCACTTCCGGCTCGAATGTCAGGATCTCCGATGGGCATCCCAGCAGGTGCAGCATGCGGAACCACGTCTGATTTATCACCTCGCTCGACGCGCTCTTCGGCATAAATTTGCTCTGTTCGTCGGCTGAAATTATTTGGTTCGGATATTGTATGCTTTAAACATAGGGTTGTCAACGAAAATCATGATGTCATTGAATATACCATTTTCACTTCTATAAGGACACTTTTCACATCAAAAAGAACATTTCTCTTATTAACTTGACTATGAAAATGTCCTTTTTGATTTGAAAAGTGTCCTGTTTGGTTTGGATAGTGTCCAACTTGGTCTGGGAAATGTCCTTATTAAAGTGAAAATGGCATATTTCAGAACCTATACATTACGATATTTACAGGAATATTAAAAGTGCTTTGAAAGAAAGACTTTCCAAAAGATGGGTTCATATTAGTGCGCTCTTTCCTGCAAGGGAAGGTGTACATTAAGGACGCTTTTGCCCGCGCTAAAAGAATCTCTCTTGATGCATACGACAATGACCCATCCTCATAAAAACCGTCGACAACGCAAACTCACTGAGCACTATCTTGCAGTATTCTTGCCCGTACAGATTGCGGACAGCCAACACAGTGAGTAGAAGGCATTTTCGCGCCCAGTTTTCTATCAACGACACGTGGTGACGCCATCGACGACACATGACGCGAAACGTCTTCCAAAATGACGGCGAAGGGAATTGACCCACGCCGCAAGCGTGTATCCATGTTTCGAACAGCACCGGAAGGATTTTAGGCGCCAGATGCGAGCTCAGATCATCTGAAAAATGGTGAGTACGGTAAGCGAAAGTGATAAACAAAAATGATATGGCAAGAGAGCAGTTGATACGTCAGAGGTCCTAAAGCGATTCTCGCCTGATTACAATGTTTGCATTCAAATAGCACCGTACGGCGTTGCTATGGCCACAAACTCTTACGTGACGCAGTTTAAATCACGCGCCTCCGAGTACGGTTGCCTTCGCGTACCGGTCGCCCTTTAGCCCGATTATTAATTGTGACGACAGTACGTCAAACCGCAGGTATAAGTATGAAAGATAATTGTGACCTGGTAGGGAGGGGGCGGCCAGCAAGTCGTCGTTGACGGCCAAGAAGAATTTGAGTACTTCGGGCCAAATGTCATCCTTCAGGTCCTGACGCGATTGCATGAGCAGGCTTTGTACGCATCTCAGGAGAAAGTGCGCTTCCTTCGCCTGCCGCGAGATAGCGTTCGCGTCGCTATCAGGTCGAGCGGCGAACAACGCGCGCAGCTGCACTATCATCACACTGCAATAGCGCGAGATTCAAATATTCCTCCTGAATCAGGAAAGATCATACCGGGCGTATCGTTTAGGATCTTCTTTGATCGACTTAGGAACAGTTGGGTGAGCATCTTTCGAAATGACTGTTAACCAGGAAGAGTATAGCTTAACGCAGTCTCTGATCGTTTCGTATTCGGTCGTGAAAGGCAGAGTGAGTCCGAAGCTCAACACCTGAAAGAAAGCAAGATTTATTTGAAGCGTTGAAATGAATTAATATGATCAAACGACAGTGAACATTCTTTCGGAAGTGTAAGCGCGCCCCGACTCGAAACTAGGGTGGTCACTTGGGCGTAGTGGTTTATGAAGACATTTCGCGCGTATACCATTTTCACTTCTATATGGACATTTTCCAAATCAAAGAGAGCATTTATCATATTGATTCGGTTCTGAGAGTCGAATTTGATTTAAGAAAACGTCCTCCTTCATTTTGAACGCGTCCTTATTAGAGTGAAAAAGATACAAGGTTGGTACGCGACACTCGCCTGCATGGTCCATTTGACATGTTCATCAGTGGCGAAAGCCGCCTGACCGACATCGGCGTTGACGGTATGAGCTAACTCCTTGACCAAGGCGGACGCGACGAATTTGCCCGTCGCCGGGGTGAAGGCGTCCAACACCGTCGACTCGGTGTGCGGCAGGGCCACCACCGGCCACTCCGCGTACATCTATAGTCCACACGTCACTAATTACACTCCAATTTCCGTCGCACTTTGATATCTTTTCATTGGGACGTTAGTTTACCCCAAGTAGCAATTCAACTCGAACGCAGGCTGTTGATATGGTTTATATGGTTTCATATGGATGCGTCAGAGGTGAAAGTACAAAGTATAGAAGTGACCGGTCCTGTCCCGTCCGTCCATAGAGAAGTTATTTTGCAAATTGGGTAAAATACATTCATGATTCTGATCACACGTGCAGTGCATCGAAAGCGGGTTAGTAGATTGCTAGGCTATAGTTACCACTCCTTACTACTAATCCATCAGATGCAATCTGTAGTCTAACAATCTACTAACCCGTCCACTGTGCGTTGCACATTTGATCAAAATTATATTTTACCCAATCTACAGAGATGGGACTCCGTCGGGGCGGACAGAACCGAACCTACCCCACATACAGTAAACATCAACAACAGTACTCGAAAAACGTACTCGCAATTTGTGTAAAAAACGCACAACGCATTATGCGGCTTAAATATGACGATGAATTTCAAACAAACAAAGCAAACGTACATTAACAAACAGACGAGACATTCTTTTAATCGATAGCGTCAGTGTCGCACATCAGAAAAACATCAACAAGATACTGTGATTCGAGACGGAAGAATAGAGGCAGGAGAGTAAATGCCGCATATTTATCATAAGCGCTGAAGTTGGCGAATCGGAGCAAACGTTGCACGAAAATTTGGAAAGGTGCCAAAATGGGAAGTTTTGACAGGTAGTCAAAAAAGATTCAGCGACCGACGCTCTCTTTGAGCGCTTTGAGAGCGGACTGCAGCTTGACAGCGGGTCCTAGTTTGAGACCGAGGGTTCGCATCAGATGATCCTCATTAAGTAGCATCAGCGCCTGCCCGTCAATCTCTTGTTGCTTGAAGATTTCTGCGCTCGCCTGAGCTCCATTCACTGACATCACCCAATTGTGCACTTCCTCCACCTAAAAAATACTTTTAATGTCATGGAATCTGGCCTGACTGATGTATACACAGGGATTTCAGGCCACAGTGTTTTAAGAGGATTTTAAAAAATAACAACGGACAATTATGATGGATCGTTTGACGCGCTGTATAATTGGTCAACAGTTGCCACGCCGACTATATCTATTATGGCTGCATTCGGGAGAAAGGATCGAAATAGAGCTTCTGGAATTCCCGAACCTCAAGCTCCCCTTAACATTTACATTCAAGGATCAAAAACCCAAGCTTTCCTGGCACTTCAACGATCCCACACCCAGCCCTCATAATCAACTTTCAGCAAATGAAAGACACAAAAGCGCCTAAACGAACCGTCCACTCGGTGGGATGTTTGTTGGAGACGGCAGTAGCAGGAGGAGGAGGAGGAGGAGGGGAAAGAATAGGAGGCGCGGCGGCGGTGGCAGGATCGACAATAGGCTTGATTTTAACAGTGGGCGAGGTAAGGACGGGTAGAGAGTAGCTGGTCGACTGCTCGTCAGGCGACGTTTCAAAGCTGCGCAGTCGCTTCCTCTCCTTCCTCTTACACTCTCTCGAACAGTACTGCGGCGCCTTCTC
>NIUQ01003102.1:0-18929 GCA_002796945.1 Plectus sambesii
GAACCGGTAGGTTTCATCCTGGGCGCGGATCATCTTCTCCTCGATCCACTCGCGCAACTCCTCGCAGTCGCTGAGGAACTGCTGGAGGGCGAGGGAGTCTTTGAGTTTATCCAGAACGGCGCCGGCCTTCTCGCGGTTGGCGTCGCGTCGTTCCTGGATGTTGCGCGCCTTCTTGTGGATCTTGTCCGCGGCGTAGTGGCCGTCGGAGCACAGCTGATCGCCGAACATCACTACCGCCTTGATCTTCTCGTCGTTGGCGTCCATTGTGGTGAGGAAGTCTTGGTGGCGCTTGAGCATGTGTTCAGCTTGCTCCAAAGAGCTAGGAACATCTTCCTTTGCAAGGTAATTCTCTTGTTGTGACAGCAGTACTTCGGCTTGTTTGGCGTCTCGCAAGAACATCTGAACAGAGAAATGAGTTGTATTCAGTACATTATTTCATTTTATGTGTTACTAATATATTTTCAACGCATTAGACAGCTTTGCAAGAATAATTTCGACATCAATCAACATCAGGATTGCCATTTGGTCTCAAACTGCTTTGTGTCTAATAAGATTTAAGACAGCGCACCTAATTCTAAGAAAAATTATTAAATTAACGACAAAATGGCAACCCTAATTAACACTAAAATTATAATATTCCGTATCGATATTGCATATTCAAAATGTATCGACATCGCGACAAGCTTACTCATGCTAAATTAATAAAATTAACTATCATATCTCACCTGGAGATTCAATCCTTGACTTAGCATATGCTGGCGGTTTTCCCACATCCTCTGCAGCTCCTCCCATCCCTCTTCGAGGCCGGCGAGGCGCTGACGGAGGAACATGTACTGGGGGTCGGTCTGGTCCTGGGTGACGCGGTCGCCCATGGCGCGCATCTTGTTGTAGTCCTCGGCGTAGCCGTCGATCTCCTCGCGGATGGCCGAGTGCTGGTTGAGCAGCTGCTCCGCTTCCGCCAACGACTGCGGCTCCTCCTCGCTCGCAACCTGAATCAGGTCCTTATTAGCTGGCAAATCACTTCGCGACGAGACCAAACTTTCTTTGAATAACTAATCGAACAGTAATACTCTGTGAAAATACTCTTTGAAACTATTACTCAAAAGAATTCAAAGACAATGACCAAATTAGGTGATCCAAAGGCGATTAAAAAACACTATCAAAAGCGTACCTGTCGTTGCGTGGCGGTGAGCCAGGCTTGGAAGTGGTCGAGGTCGCGAAGGAAGCGCTGGAGGTCGCCGGCTTCGTCGAGCTTGGCCTCGTGCTCGCGGACCTTCTTGTTGAGAATTTCCCACACGCCGTGGATGCGCTTAATGTCTTCGCGAATAGCTGCCGCCTCCTGGGGCTTTTCCTTCTCGATCGAGTCGGCTTCCTTCTGGAGACTGTCGAGCTTGGCTTGAATCGCGCCTAAGTCGCGCTCCATCATCGACAATCGCCGCTGAAATTATCCTCTCGTCAGTATTAACTTCAACAACAACAATTTGAGGCCTATATTAAGTTGCAATCGTGCTAGTTTGAAGAATTTGAACACAAGGATTATGAATTATAATAAAAACTTCTGTACGCCCCAAAAATGTATTACATAAAATAACCTCCCGAATTACTCATCTTAATTCCACCAATCAACCAATAAACAGCATAAAACAACGCGCGTACCTGCAGCTTCATGACGCCGCTAAGGTCGTTAGTGAGCTCGTCCGAATCTTCGAGCACACGGGTCTTGTCCTGAATCCAGGTGACCGTTTCCTGGCAGTCGATGCGGAAAGTCTGCAGGCGATGGGCGCGGTCGAGCTCGGCGCGCTTCTGGTCAACCATGTCGCGCAGCTGTGCCCAACTGAAAATAGATGAAATTCTTTCTCTGTCTCACATAACGTTAAAAAAGGTTTTATCAGTTACAAAGGATCCAAAGAAAACTTCTTACAACGGCAACTAAAGCGTATCTTCAGCACGAATAACGTCAAGAAAAACCTCAGGGGAGCCAGTTTTCCTATTATTAAAACAAAATTCTGTTAATAAAGCCCGTACAACTAATTAAAATAGGATTCAACGCCATAATCTTCATTTTAGAGAAAATATCAAAATTCCACTACGACCCCTCAATCCAGCTCTCCAACAATTTCCTTACCGAGCGTTCAGCTTGTTCTGCCGCTGCAGAATTTCGTCGGAATTCGGGTGGTCGACGTGGAGCAGCTGGCGGGCGAGCTCGTTCACCGTCGCCACCTTGCTCGCCTGGTTGCCCATGTCGGCTTCCAGCGTCTCGAAGCGGTGCTTCATGATCTCCACCTCTTCCAGGTCGTTGCCCGGTTGCAGCGTGTTCAACAATTTCGCCTTAACAAATGCACGAAAGTTAATTCTCCGTAATCGCTCTCCTCTGATGTTTACAAAGAGGTGAATTTATTTGGTCGATTTTGTTTCGGACAAATTAGTCAAATTCATCCTAATATAAAAAATAAATGCACGGAATTTGAGAATGAAAGCTATTTAGCGGGTAAATATATTTAAAAAGAATTTTGTAACTGGCGCATCTATCATTATGATGAATAAACTGACGCGTGTGCGCAAAAAACATTAAATTACGGCCTCCACATTACTTGCGCCGTATGTTCTCTCATCAATCAACAACAGTACCAACCTTTTCATCAATCCAGGCTTCCACGCTATCGGCGTCGCTGAACAGTTTGTACAGACTGAGCGCGTCGAGTAGACGCTGTTTGCGGAGTTTGGCCAAATCGGCGAGTTCGCCCTGGCGCTTCTGGGTGGTCTCCAGACGGTGGCGGATGTCCGGATGCTCGCGAGCATCAACAGGGAGAGTGTCGGCCTGGGCGAGCAGAGTGTCGACGTGCTTCTGGAAGCCGACCAGCTCCTCGCTGACATCATCGTGCTTTCTGATCAGCATCTGCACGGTGCCCTCGTCCTTGCCGACGTCGTCGCTGCTCACCACTCGCAGCGTGTCCAGCAAGTAAGCGTCCACGTCGTCGGCGTCGGTGAAGAACTGAAATTCGTATTGTCATTCATTTCTCATCATCGTCGAATATTTATATATAGACGTCAACGAATTTTACAAAATTTAAACATTTTATAACGCTAAAGTGCAAGAATTCATAACTTTTTCTTAGGAATTGCAGGGCACACAACACAGAAGACAAATCACTCCTCTCACCTGGTAATAGTCGACGCCTCCAGTGAGTCGCTGACGGCGGAGAGCAGCCAGCTGACGCAGACGATCGTAGTACTCCTGAACGGCTCGCATGCGCGGCTCAATGGCTTGCGATCCTTCAAGAAAACCATCATTACCATCGTGTCCAATTCACCCACGCTAACGGCAAAGAAAAGCGCTCACCAGGAATCTCCTCCTTGATGAGTTCGTTGCCCTGGTCGACCAGACTGTCCATGTTGCGTTCGAGCGATTCGAGCTCATTCTCGGCGTTCTTGTGCTTCGCGAGGAGCAGCGAGACGGACGTAATGTCGCGGCCGGTGTCCGGCGATTGCAGGACCTAGAGGAAAACATGCATAATTGATTTTCACGTATATATCAATTTTGCTTCCTTGACACGATCGAGTTCGACATGTTAGTCGAGTGTTATTTAGTTCGTGTCTCGATACTTTATTAATCAGCTTTGCGAGCTCAAACAGTACTCCATTTTTCCCAAACACCCCCTCAATCGACTTCTTTTTGTTTCAGTAACACGTTCCCACTCCAGAGAGAAATGATGAATAATGCGGCCTCACTTCCCATCACTATCACCAATACCGATAATCTGTCTCTGTCGTGGGAACGTCATACCAACCGGCTAAAGCAGCCATCCCAAGACGATAAAGATTCGTAAAAAAGCCTCGCTAATCATCACACATCCCCCCTCCCCCACCTTCCCTCCCTCAAAAAACCCGCGAGCGCCGAACAAAAGCACCAAAGAACGCCATTATCGACATTTCAATCGCCGTCTGGCGCGGTTGGCACAGTGCCAAATCGACGCGCGACGAGGATTGCGTGCATATTTCATAAAGCGGACCTGTTCGAGTTCCTTAAAGCTCTGCTCGAGCTCGGCGACGTCCCAGAAGTACTGGCAGAGGCGCTTGTTGTCCTCAAGACGCGCCTTGCGGTTGGCGGCCAACGCGAGCAACTCGGCGTAGCGGTCCTGCAGCAGCGTCATGCGCTCGTCCACGACCGCGGGATCCACTGGCTTGTAGCCTGAAACAAGCACAGTTTACTCAAAGTAATTCTACTAGGTCCTGCGATTGCTATAGAAAATGCTTCACATTTCATTTTTTAATTAAATTTTACTCCTTTTGCGATCAATAGGTCATTTGCGCTCGAAAAAGACTATTTGGCCTTTGCTATAGGAGTCCCAAAACTGATGCGCAATTATACAATCGTAACACTGACCGTGTCTATTCTAGTCTGATAAAAGTGCGATTTACTTCGAACGCACAGATCGATCGTGTAGAGCCGCCTAAGGCAATAAAAAATACCCATAATCCTCAAAACTATCCCATCAAATCGACCCAAAATCGCTCGCTTACCCGATCCGTCGGGTCCGTCGGGTGCGGTGAACTTGTCGGCCTGAGCGTTGACCATCTTCACGCGTTCGCCGACGATGTTGACGTCCGACTCGATGAGGTGGTGCTTCTGGAGGAGGTCCTCGACGTCCATGAGGTGCTGGCCGACGTCTTCCGACTGGAGACGGCCCTTGATCTCGTCCATCCAGTCGAGCACGTAGACCATCTCGTGGAAGATGCGCTGGATCGCCATGCTCAGCTCCAGGCGCACGCGACGCGCCAACAGCAGCTCTAGCAGGTAATTCCATAGACGCAGCACGTTCTCCTTGCTGAAATGGCGACGTAATATTGAGCAAAGGGGGTACAAAAACCTTTCAAAACACATGAACTGTTGGAAATTTTGCGAATTTTTTCCTTCATTCTGTTCTCAATTGTTTCAAATCTGACGAATGCCACGTTGCATTTATCACAGGCCGCTTGTCATACCCAGGTCAATACAATATCAATATACTCTACATTCCCCAAAAGTCCCTTTCAAGTTACTACAAATACACAGATTTTATCTAAACAAGGGAGACGCGACCGGATCACCGCAATTTACCGACGCCTTCGCATCGCGGGGACGCTACTCCTACACGCGCCTTTGAAAGTAGACGGCAAATTATTTCCCTCCAGACAAGGGCAATAATAAATACACCGACCAAAAACGCCAATACGTACCGCTCATTAATGCGATCAATGTCGTGGTAGTTCTCGGCCTCGAGCTCGGCGGCGACGGCGACGACGGCCTGGACGCGCTCCTCGTAGGCGTAGATGTCGGTCTCGATGGCCTCGTGCTTCTTCGTGGCGGCCTCCACGCTGGCGAGGTCCGTGCCGAAGTTGTCCTGGCTGACGAGGCGCTGGTTCTCGCTGAGCCATGTCTCGCGCATGCCCGCCTTGCGGTCGAAGCGAGCCGCCAGCTGTTCCAGCTTCTCCTGTCTGTAAACAACGCCAAGATGCACAAAAGTAAATATAAATAAACGGGTGGCGGTGATGGACTCTCGCGCGGTGGGGATCGGTTAAAACACATAATCCAATGCGCGTAGTTTTTTATTATTTTTCATATATTTATGTTCGAATATTTATTTATAAACAATTAAAATATCGCGCATCGCTTTCTGGTACCAGCTTGCAATAATTCAAGTTTCGCGTTTAGGGGCTGATGATAACAGCGATCTTGCAGATTTTGAGAATTAAAAAAAACGCCACGAAAAAATCTGCGCCCATATTCAAAAAGCTCATATTCCGAGCAACAATCAAAGAAAACCACAAGCCCTCGACGTTTCCTTAACAACGCCCGACAGCTGAACGCTTATAGACACCACCAGCAGCAAAGCACAAAAAACCCCACTTACCGAATAAGCTCTTCCTTGAGTGCGAGCTCGCGTTCGTGCTCGGACCGCTCGAGATTGCCCCAGGCGCGATTAATGTCGGCGATCAGTTTGCCTTCGCGCGGGGTGTACGGCTTCTGATTGTTTGCACGCATGCGACTCTGCAGCGTGAAGAGCAGCACCTCCAATTCGCCCTTCTCGACGAATCTGAAGAAATGTCACTGTTAATCGTCGAAAGGCGAGCGAAAAAGACGATGAGGAATATACTTTGGAGGCTTCTCCTGGGTGCGGTAATTGTTGAAATCGGTAAGCTGCTTCTGCACGCCCGTGAGCGAGTTGGCGAAGCGGCGGTCGTTGAGCGACTCGATCGTTCGCTTGATCCATTCAAGGAGGTCGGATGAGAGTCGTTCGTAATCGCCAATCATGGCTTCATTCTCCATCAGTTCATTGACGACCTAAACCAATCGCTGTCAGCAAATGCACGATGTGGTACTCTTTTGAAAGTAAGCCCCGGTCATATTTCTGATAAAATGCGTCTTCGACCCTCTGCTTCATCCCCGCAAAAACAACTGCGCGCGTACTGTTAGAGAAATGTTGCAAAAAGCAGTAACTGGTTCCTATTCGTTTCACTTCTCCTACGCAAAAATCGTCGCAGTGATGCATCTACTGCAATTTACTAAAAAGTACGTGCGGTGCCAATAAAGAAAGCAATTTGTTATTTATTATGCAAAGAATCGCAATTCGCGCCGCTATCCATCTAAAATGAATGAACTTTTTTTGGCTTGGACAGATCAACTTGCGCATATAAACGGCCTACGAGCGCGCTTTCGATAAAACCCAGGCAAGAGCCATTCCAAACCGACCTTTCCGATACGCTTGCCCTGGATGGTCTCCTGCTTCATCTTGTTGAAGTAGTGGTAGTACGTGACTACATACGTAATGATGGACTTTTCGTCTGGCACTTCGACGTTCACATCTGCAACGAGGCGTATGGGTACTTTTTAAACGAAAAGATAGCGGTGGAAGAAGAGTCGGAGGGGAGCTCGCGCGGGCGAAAGTGTCGCGCTCTGTTTCAAGTGCGAGCGGCAAACAAAAGACGAGGGAGGCGCGACAAAACGCAAACAATCGCGAGGAGAAGCGAAACGGACCTTAAAAATGGTGTTTTTGCACTGAAAAGCGAGCCATCTTTGCCAACTACGAGATTTTGCGATCTCTATTGGATAATTTTGACCCAATATAACCGAAAAGCGACAATTCGACTATAAATAGTCGATAAACAGGCGCGAAAAAACGCAAACAAGCCCGAATAGAAAAGAAACGGACCTTCTGCGTCGAGTAGTTTGGTCAGGCCGAGCTGCTGTTCGGCGGTGTCGAAGGCGTTGGCCAAGTTGAACAGCGCGTTCGACTTCTGCAGCTTCTCGTACTGGATCAGGTCGGGGCGGTGCTTGTGGATCAGGGCGTTGAACGCCAAACCATCGCGCCATGACGTCGTGAAGTTGCGCACGTTGACGTTCGGGTAGCCAGCTGTCTTCATCTGGCACCACAGCAAGAGCGCCTCCTTCGCCGAGCGAGTCTCCTGGTTGTCCGCATCCTCGAAGGTGATGTCTTGGATCTGAAAAGGAGGCATATGTGTGCATGTCGAATAATACGCCGTTTTTCATCATACACCGCCATTCATCATAATTTTTCATCCTTGTATTCAATTTCTTCAAGCTTGCAATCGATTTCCTCATCTCTGCATTCAATTTCGTCATCTATGCATTCAATCCGAACGATAGTTAAACGAAATTAAATGCAGAGATGACGAAATTGAATGCAAAGAGATGAGAAAATCGAATACAATACTGACAAAATATGATAAAAGGCGGTGTAATTGTCGATAAAGTAATCCTTGTCCGTACTTGGAATCGTAGGATGATAGTCCAAATAAGACCCAGCGTCAGGCGTGGGTTTCCATCGACGATATCGTGAGAGCCGAGATTCTCCAAGTGCACGTGCTGGTCGCGCAAAAAGTTCAGTCCTTTTTCCACATTTTCCAAGCAGTGAATGCGCATTTTTCCGCGCGTTGCTTTCGGCTGCAAATTTGTATGTGAGCATTATGCGTAATCCACATGCTTTTGTGTAAGAGCGTTCTGCTTTTGCATGTACAATTTTGCACTGTCATTTTTCAGCTTGGCACGTTCACCACCTCTTAGTAAGCCGTGAAGGCCTCAAGAGAGAGGTTGCATTTTTGCCGTGGTTTATCTCGTTTCATTTCACGGAGCTCGACCCACGCTCCCTGACCCGACGCATCAAGGGACATGCAGTTGTCGCGCATCATTGATAACTCCTCCGTGCGAGCAACGTTCGGGATGGTGGTGCTGGCGTGGCCGCATCGCTGATTCCGCCGCCGATTAACACGACCCCGACGACGAACAAGACGTCGGCGATGTCCCGATGTCGCAATCTGCGTTCCCTCGGCCGGCGGCGATCGACAACTCGCCGGTGTCTCCGATGGCGACGCCATCGATCGCCGGCGCGAAAACCCCTCAGCGCTTATCTCGACGCTGTGAGCGGATCAAAAGAATGTTTTCGAGAGCCATTGGGGGGCTCTCGCTCGCGCTGCTGGTAGTGCAGCAGCGAGAGAGCGATCGAGTGAGTGCGGCTGCGGACTGCGGGTGGCGATCAATGAGACGAAAGAATAAACGAGCGGGCCCTCTGCGGGCGTGGCGCGGTAAACATGACGGACAACGGCCAACACGTCGAGACGTCGAGCCTCTGACCCTCCGCCGGACGCCCCCTTCCCCTCGGCCGCTGCGCGCCCTCGGCGGCTGCCCACTGCGCGCGCTCTTACACACGTCCCACCAGCACTCGCCACTTGTACGAACCGATCATTGCCAGAAAATTCCTGCGCCCCACTAGGCCGGACGCAGCCGCCGTGCCGCCGCCCCGCTCGGGGGGGGGGGGCCATTTCGCCAAAACTTCGCATCCATACACCTCTCAACCGGTTCTCTGACTTCGATACTTTCCTATATACTCTCTCTACGCACTCTCTCGATACTACTCGCCCCGGCGAGGATGAAGTGGCGAATTTCCCGCCGCAAAGCGAAATGGCTCGACCGGTCGGTCGCACGGACGGCGTGGCGGGGGGAACGCCCGTCCCTTCGACGACGCACAATGTCAATCATAAGTATTTGATGCGAGCGAGCAGAACGAGCGCCCAATGCGACGGCACGCGACGCGATCAACAAGACTAGGTCGGGCAGTCGTCGAACGCCCCGCCGAACAGCACTTACCAGTCGTTCGCCGGACAGCACTTCGAGCAGACGAATGAGCATCTTGCCGTCGCGCATGTCCAAATATAAATCCTGGATCTTGCAGTTGACTCGTACCAGGTGGGAATTGACCCATTTCGTAAACGTCTTCTTTTGCACATTCTCGCGCTCATCTGCAATCGATGCGGTTAAAAACTGTACGTGCCAAATGGGAGGTTGCAGTAGGGGGGCTGCAGTAAGTGAATTGCAGTGGGCGATTGACGAAAAGCCGCGATGACCGCCGGAAATGAACGCAGTTAACCTTGCAAATCGCGGATGCGGTATTCGATGCCGTGGCCGGAGTAGGGTAAGAAATAGTTCTCGCGGGGGTCGGCAGAGGAGCCATTGGAACGGAAGGAATCGCTGAGATCGATGCCGGCGTCGTCGGCAACGACGGCCATGATCGTTGGCCGAGGAGGAAGGTTCGCCGGGAAAAACAGCGACTTTCACCGTCTGGACGGTTGTACGACGCAACACAGTCGCGTGCAGGAGGGGGGCCGGGTCGTCTTGCATGCTAGGTGCTATCATAGTTGCTTACAGTGCTTATCAGTTATCGGCTAACCCCCTCTGCCTCAGAGTCGGGGCGAGTGGCAGTGTCGCAGTGCGGATGCGTGCGCGTCCCTCTCGGTCTCAATAGTGTACCGTCAAGCTTTCTTCGCGCAAATTCTCATTAGGGACTGTAGTTGGCCAAGCTCGCTTTTCCGGTATATAAACACTTTTTCCCCTCAAGACTGATAAAGAATTCTTTCATTTGCGTAAATTGATAGAAGCGCTGTGCCTTATTCAATCTAACATTGCTTCCTCCTCGCGAACAAGTGTCGATTCTATACTGCTTGTGTGGGCGCGCGGTCATCATCATCCTCGTCGTCGTCGTAGTGTAGGCTGATTACGCGACGGGGGCGCCGATGGATGGGGTCGAAATGGCATTGAGTAGTGTATACGAATTTCAAGGCTATTGCGGCGTCGTCGTCCCGCTCTACCCGCCTTTCACTGCGTCGTCGTCTCGCCGGCCGTGCAATCGCATTTACTAGGGGACAGCTGAGACCCGCGCCAAAATCGATCGCCGCTCGGCGTCTAGTCGCCCGGCGTTGTCTGCGTCGAGCGCGCCGAATAGCGCAGCGGCGCGCCCCCATATTGCCCCAGCCGCTTTTTGGGGCGCCGTCAATCAGCGACGCTTTATGAGCGCTCGCTGCGACGAGGTATACTCGATATACTCCTCGAGTAGCAAACGCGCTATACTCGATATTCTCCGAGCGAGCTTCGCCTTCAATCGCAGGGATTTCGGAGGGTTTTCCAAGGGTTTCCAACGCGATCAATCGCTCCCCAACTCACCCGCAAGCGCCTTGATCCTCGAACGTTCGAACAATCTGGCCGACGAGTTCTCGTCGTACTCTTCGTAGTCCTCGATGCGGCCGCTGTAGTCGTGACCGCGCACCGCTATGTCGGTCGTCATCGTCAGCCGTCTGAAACGAGCCAAATGCTGATGCGTCAGATTGTCCCAAGAGAGAGGTCAATGCGCGCTGGTTGGGACCGCAGTGGCGGCGGCGGCAGCGCAGCAGCAGTCCCGTTAATGCGCCACCAATCGATACGATGAAAGTGAGCGTGTCGCCGCCAGCGGCTCATAGGACCATCGTTGGCTCATCGGCGGAGACCGTCTGCTGTTGAGATCGCGTGCAAAAAACTCGCGCGGCGACTGGACGGCCGCCCAGACCAAGAGGTACAACACGCGGCGGTGGTCGGCGCGCTGCATAAACACGAGGGAGAGGGAGGATAGCGCCGGCGCCTGGCGCGCTTATTTCTCGCCCGACCCTAGCTGTTCTTTCGCACGCAGTCACTCCTCCATCGCCGCCGCCGCCATCCAGCCTTCGATCGACGGCGCATAAGACTCGCGTTTGTTTGCTAAGCGAACCCGCAAACGCTTGTCAACATCGTAGAAACCCTGCCAGCGCCAACGGCGGCGGCGGCAACGACAAGCGCGCGACCGGTGTGCTAGCGAGCGGCGCCTTCGAGAGCCCGTCGGCTAGATGATAGATCGCCCCGAGGACCTGCCGAGTCGCACAAGTAGCTATGACACAACCCGCCTATTTTCTCGATTATCAGTACTAACGGACATGCCGCCTCGCTCAGCCGCCGCCGCCAGCGCCCACTCCCTCTTGTTCATGCGCAAAACGTACACACACACATGTACAGCCTCGTGTTTGCATTACTCGGTAAATGCGGAAATGAAATTTAGCCGCATGAGATTTAGGTTTGCAACGGAGTCCACCTATTTTCACGCGCAAATATAGTATACATGTAAATGGAGCAAATTGAATGTTGGCCGATGGCGATTTAAAGTGACGCAGGCATGAATAATGATGAGTTTGTCGGACGACCAACAACGCTTTTCAAAACCGTATTTACCTCTAGGTCGGTTGCGGGTAGAGAGAAATGTAGGGATTATTAGTACTAAGAAGTCGGCAGTGCTGGAATAATAGGAGAGCAGAGCTGGTTGGCAGTAGCACGGANTAGGCGGTTGCGGGTAGAGAGAAATGTAGGGATTATTAGTACTAAGAAGTCGGCAGTGCTGGAATAATAGGAGAGCAGAGCTGGTTGGCAGTAGCACGGAATGCAAGGCTCCGCTAGCCAATTGTCTCCTAAGAATCAGCAGTCCATTCCCAAACCAGCAACGAACGGCCTCCGATGTTGCAACGGTAGTGCCGTCCTTTTTTTCTCTATCGCGATGTTCACGGTTCAATGCAACCAAAAATCGATGACTCACTTCCACAACTATCGCGACTCAAATCTTCTTCTACTGGCGGCGGAGGCGGCGGCGGTTACCGCTGCTGTCCTTGCAGACGGCGAGCTGAATACTAACCATTCCAACTATTGCGACTTCGCAGGCGTCCTTACGCGAATATCTGCCGTACGGATATTTGGGTTACGATATCCGGTGGGGATTCGACACGCGCACTCGAGCGTATGTGTGTGTGTGAGAGCGCGGTCGGCCGTAAATTTGAAAAAGCAAATGCGAGAGGAAGAGCGCGAATTTATTGCAACAACGCCGCGAATATCACGGAATGATTATCACTAAGTCATCATATTAACACTCTTGTCAAATAAAGCCGATCAAAACAACATCGTCAACGATCTCGATTGACTCGCGCTACGTCATATCACCAAACATACGCGGCTTGACGCGGCGCCCCTCTCTTATCGCCCTTCTTACGCCCGTATAGAACTTGCAACAAATTTCCATCTAAATACAACATCAGATAAACAGATATACCTTAATGTATAGACTAAAAGTTTTAACACCGCGAATGCGCAGTGCATTTTTATCGCTTTATCGCACTAACAAAATTGCGTTAACGAGGAGATCACGATTGAGTGATGAGGTGCTTGATTTTTGACCAGGCAGATTCGGAAATTCGTCGATGGGCCTCTTCGATCGGATGAAACGCGCCAAAGTTGTTCCCTTGGATTTCGAACGAGTCGCGCAAGCTGAGAATAAACGACTCGTTCGAGCAGAAGCCGTGACGCTCAAAGATTTCGCCGACATCGTCGACGACTGTCCAATGGTGCTTTGCCGCCTTGTCGCTAATGATCTTGTTGATCCGCTTGAGAATGTGCTTCTCGGCGAAGACAAAGTCGTCGGTGCTGGCGTGAAGGAGGTCGGAGCAGTTGGCGTCGATCTGGCCGAGCTCGTTGCGAGACAGGTCAAAGTAGTGGGGAAAGACTGTGGCGCGTGGTAGAATGCCCAGTCCTTCGTGAATGGCGTGCGCCAGTCGGTCCAGCTGGTGACTGAGGAAAAAGAAGCGCATGTCGAGCGTGTCGAAGACGGCCTTTGAGTCGCCCCACAGCATAGAGTACATGATGTCGGCGTAGCCGAGATCGTTGCCGCCCGCCGACGCGAGCAGCACGTCAGGCGCTCTCCTCCGCAACTCCTTTAACTCCCGCACTCGATCCATCTGCGACTCCTCTGCGCTCCCTTTCAACTTCTCCAAAATACCACTCGATATCGCCGCGCCCGTGCACGGAAGATAGGTGAACAGGATCCCGTAGTCTGGATATTGTTTCACTATTTTCTCATATATTTTGAACATCCAAGAGCGACTACTTCTATGGCATGCTTCTGAAAGATTGTTGTATACTAATTACTGCATATTAATCACTAATCATATCCGAGCTTATATACCCGATAGCCACCTGGCCGGAATGATGCCATGCATTTTAACGGGCGTGTCGGGGCTGCCTTCGCCGGATGCGAACGAATCACCGATGGCCACTATCCAAATGTCGCGAACTTTCACCGTTCGATTGCCGGTGGCTAGAGCATAATGGAGCTGACTAGTCGTCGAGTAGAAGACGTCGACACGTACGCGGTAGGCGCCTTCTCGAAGCGCGCGCCACCGCAGTTTACATCGGTCGGTGAGAAATTGCGCGCGAAAGGACTCGTTCAATTCTTCATCCATAGAAGTTATTGTCCAATTGTAGCGAACGGACGCATTCTGATCGCCGAGACCAGCGGCGCAGACGGAAAAGTCCACTCGACCACTAGACTCGATCATACTCTGCTTGTCGTTGACAAAGCCGACGAGTTGCGGCCGCTCGCCGCTGAGACGCGGACGTTGCACCTCAATAACAATGCCTTGGGGACGAGCGGCTATTTGGGGCTGTGCGGCTGGAATGACGGCGACGGGTGCACGCACGGCGGCGTCGATGAAAACGAGCAGCAAATAAGGCCAGTTCATGGTTATGTAGAAGAGAAAGAAGAAGGCGGCAAAGAGGAGCATTGGATCATGGACGACCACCTTGGGCGAGGAGGGGAATGAGGATGGTGGTGGGATGACGGGCCGATGGCAGCAACGGGTGGATTGTCGCAGCGGCGAGATCAAAGGGGCGGCGGCGGGAAGGACGCTTAAGTGTCGCCGTCCGCAGCGCCATAATATGACACCGATATATACGCCCGACCGACCGGGGCGCCGTTATATGCGATTGTTTGGAGAATTTGGTTGTTGGAAAACGTGCTATCCTCGGGCTGGCCTTAGATCGCGTGCTGAGATAATATCTAGCTCGCTATGTGTCGTAAAGTTCACTTTAGGCTCCATCGTCGCCGTCTCAAAGCGAGCCGCTCTCGTTAGCACGGTCATCACTCATCCGGCTATTCGACCGCAAACTTCAATCACTTGTTCCAATGTCGACCGCTACAAGCTGTCAATTGGCCCTTTTATTGACGTGCAAATATTATGTAAACGACTGTCTGAAGAGGTTGTGGTAATTCGATTTATGGACTGCGGAATCGCTCGCGTAGTCCATGCGATGGTAAACATTGAATAATAAACATGAATTTGGTTCACTCTTATTCCAACGATAGCTTAAAGAGACATTTAGCTGACTACAGACTTGCTCAATTGCATCACAAATGTACTGAAACATAGTCAATAGATGCATCCCTTTCTCAAATAATCGACTAAGTTGACAACGGTGAAAGTTCAAATATTTGCATTTGTAGCTCTTCTCCATCATTTGTGTAAGCTTGTGTGAGAAGTTAGCGGATTGTTCTGGCGCATATATTAATAATCTAGTGAATCCATGAAGAACCGAGCCTTCCTGTGGCCAAGTACAACTTCTAGTCGTTGGCGATAGTGTTGTAAAGTTGACAAAACGTGACCTTTGTACCAATTTTTACAAACGGCAGAATGTAAATTTTACAAATGTTTTGATAGTAGTAGTAGTAGTGGAAGGTTACTCGAGCCAATCGAATCTGTCGTAATTTTTTATATGTGTAATGAATAAAATTTTCAATGTCTATTTTGTTCGTTGAAATCGGGTAAGGTCTGATGATTGCTGAGTCACTTCTGTAGTATTGAGTGGCGACGTATGCGTACAAATACCTTTTCTGTGTCACGTTTCAGGCGGGTTCTTATTCATGACTGCTAATATCATATTGTTTTCGGTTAAAAGGTCAAATGCCACACGTGATACAGCGAATTTCGTAAGTTAGTGTCACATAGAGAGGCTGTTCAAAAATTGCGCGTGGTTGGTGTAAAAAGGATGCCTGCTCTAAAAGCTTCTAGAACATTCGGCAGTGGCGGTAACCATGGCAACGGCCAATCAGAACGCGCCGCTTGGTCGAAGAGACCGGCGGCGTCTGGAACGTTCGACGAGCCTTCATTTTAGTCGAAACGCTCTCATCGCGTTCAGTTGCCCGAATTTCTCGGACGTCGAAAGTTGTGTCCGTGTTTGAATCAACGAGCGAGAGAACAGATCGAAAATGACTAAGGAAGAAGCCCAGACGGAGCAGACGGAGGCGGAGACCTTCGCGTTCCAGGCCGAAATCGCCCAGTTGATGTCCCTGATCATCAACACTTTCTACAGCAACAAGGAGATCTTCCTCCGAGAGCTCATCTCGAACTCGAGCGATGTAAGTTTTTCTTGAATTTCTTTGAAAATCTGACTCATCTTGGATCAATGTTTCGTAATAATGTCGTGTTGGCAAAGGTGCAATTTTCCGCACTTCTCGATTCTTTTTTCTTTTCGAAAAACTGGTTTCTCTAGTTGTCCCTAAAATTTGCCCTAAAATTTTTTCACATTTTCTATCGCTTCTTCAACTAAATCCCCTGATCAGAAGCTTAAGCCAATGTAAGCTCTATTCATCCTGCTTAGCTACATTTCAAAGCTAATTCTATTCTTCATTCTAAACGAGCAATATTTTAGGCCCTCGACAAGATCCGCTATGAGTCGCTCACCAAGCCGGAAGAGTTGGACTCTGGCAAGGAGCTGTACATCAAGATCACGCCGAACAAGGCCGACAAGACCCTGACCATCATGGACACCGGCATTGGCATGACCAAGGCCGACCTCGTCAACAACCTTGGCACAATCGCCAAGTCCGGCACCAAGGCCTTCATGGAGGCTCTCCAGGTATGAATAAGCTTGCATTCTTTTGGACTTCTGGAAGATTCTGCAATGACGTTAGGTCTCATTAGAATCTGAGCTAAAGCAAAATTACATTCTATTGTGTTTGTAGTTTCATCTGAAAATCTCGTATAGATATATTCTCAATTGTTTTTTAAATAGAACTACGATACAATCATCGTGTTTCGTAATTTTTGCCACGTTTTTAATATGTAATGTTTTAGGCTGGTGCCGATATCTCCATGATCGGACAGTTCGGTGTCGGTTTCTACTCTGCTTTCCTCGTCGCCGACAAGGTGACTGTCACCTCGAAGCACAACGACGACGACTGCTACGTGTGGGAGTCGTGCGCCGGAGGCTCGTTCACCATCAAGTCCGTCAATGGTTAGTATAGTTTCGTTATCGTTAGGCGTCTCCTTCCTACGCGTTTTATGTGATCGCTGCTCGGCGCGTACGGAGGCCGAGTTGATAGTGGGGCTGTAGCGGCCAGTCTTATGACTCATCACAGGGGATACAGTAATCAGTGTTTACCAGCGATGATTTTTGCTGAGTTAGCTGGTAAACAAGTTTCGCCCTACTATGATAAGGTTTCGCAACGAATAGTTCTTATCAGCCGTTTCTACATCGGCATTTTTTGGATAAGCAGTGAAATCGCAATATTTGCAATTTTATACAGATAATCCTATTTGCATTTGATGTAAAGTAAAAACGGTGCAATTTTTAAATTCTAAGCAAGTTAACGGACTGTGCAGTTAAAATAATAATGCACAATTTTAGACCCGGAGATGACCCGCGGTACCAAGATCGTCATGCAGGTGAAGGAGGATCAGACCGAGTACCTCGAGGAGCGTCGCATCAAGGAGGTCGTCAAGAAGCACTCCCAGTTCATCGGCTACCCGATCAAGCTCGTCGTCGAGAAGGAGCGCGATCGTGAGGTCTCCGATGATGAGGATGACGAGAAGAAGGACGATGAGGAGAAAAAGGAGAAGAAAGAGGGCGAGGTTGAGGATGTTGGCGAGGATGAGGACGCCGACAAGAAAGACACTGACAAGAAGAAGAAGAAGAAGATTAAGGTATCATTTGTTTGTCTTGGTTTTGTAGTTTCTCGTAGATTTACTACTAACGTTTGGACTTCACGAAATCTTTGCCAAAGCAAAACTAGTGAATATGCGTTCGCGATGAAATCATACCATCTTTCGGGGCTGAATGTGAGTGTTGATAGCCTTTACTTTGCTGAGCGAGCCTTTAACCTTTGATCACGCTGGGAATGAGCGTGTGGATGAATTTCTTTGCGTTATTTTATTTAATCACTGTTTCAGGAGAAGTACAATGAGGATGAGGAGCTCAACAAGACGAAGCCCATCTGGACTCGCAACCCCGACGACATCAGCAACGAGGAGTATGCCGAGTTCTACAAGTCTCTCTCGAACGACTGGGAAGATCACCTCGCCGTCAAGCACTTCTCCGTCGAGGGTCAGCTCGAGTTCCGCGCCCTCCTCTTCGTCCCTCAGCGCGCCCCCTTCGACTTGTTCGAGAACAAGAAGTCTAAGAACTCGATCAAGCTTTACGTCCGACGCGTCTTCATCATGGAGAACTGCGAGGAGCTCATGCCCGAGTACCTCAACTTCGTCAAGGGCGTCGTCGACAGCGAAGACTTGCCGTTGAACATCTCCCGCGAGATGCTCCAGCAGTCGAAGATCCTGAAGGTGATCCGCAAGAATCTGGTCAAGAAGTGCGTCGAGCTCTTCGACGAGATCGCCGAGGACAAGGAGAACTTCAAGAAGTTCTACGAGCAGTTCGGCAAGAACATCAAGCTCGGCATCCACGAAGACTCGACCAACCGCAAGAAGCTCGCCGAGTTCCTCCGCTATCACACTAGCTCGTCCGGCGAAGAGGCCAGCTCCCTCAAGGACTACGTCTCGCGCATGAAGGAGGGCCAGGACCAGATCTACTACATCACCGGCGAATCCAAGGAGTCCGTGTCCAACTCGGCGTTCGTCGAGCGCGTCAAGAAGGGCGGCTTCGAGGTCATCTACATGACCGACCCCATCGACGAGTACTGCGTGCAGCAGCTCAAGGGTAAGGATCTTGATGTATTTAATGGTATATCCTTTACATGGTCTTCATTCGTCATTTTGTTCAAATTGAAATCAGACGAAGGACCATATCGATGATGCGCAATGACTGATCACAAACCATCTTTCGGCTGAATATATATGCTGATAATATACCGTGCTGAGCGAGATCATTAATATCAATATTTGTCCATCTTTCGCATACGAAGGATATACTAATCGCTTCTTTTCCCTTGCAGAGTACGACGGCAAGAAGCTCGTGTCGGTCACCAAGGAAGGTCTCGTCCTGCCCGAGTCTGAGGAGGACAAGAAGAAGTTCGAGGAGAACAAGGTCAAGTACGAAACCCTTTGCAAGGTCATGAAGGACATCCTCGAGAAGAAGATCGAGAAGGTTGGTGATTGTTTTGAATGTGGGGATTTAGTGCATTGTATACATGTTCGCGATGAAATCATACCATCTTTCGGGGCTGAATGTGAGTGTTGATAGCCATTACTTTGCTGAGCGAGCCTGTAACGCTGGGACTTGATGTGCGGACGAATCTTTAAGCATGGTGCAGAAATCGATCATTTGGAAAGCCTTCGCAAATGATTGGCTTTTAGCTTCACGTTAGAATTGATTCGCACATCTCGTTTCGGCGTTGAAGAGTATCTTGATTTCGTTACGTATTTATGGTTTAAATCTACATAGCATTTGTTTTACAGGTCAACGTTTCGAACCGATTGGTCTCTTCCCCTTGCTGCATCGTCACCTCCGAGTACGGCTGGTCGGCCAACATGGAGCGTATCATGAAGGC
>NIUQ01003103.1:0-18950 GCA_002796945.1 Plectus sambesii
GAACACAAAGGCCTGCGTGACGTCGCCGACGCTCCTTACCCCATGCAAACACTTCTCACCACGACATCGTCACCGTCGACAAACAATGTATTGCGTTGGTTAATAAGTAAATGCGCTTTTTTCGACTTTTAAATGGCCGTGTCTCTGCGTTAAATGGTCTTACAGTGATATTTTTTCTTGTTTTGTAGCCCAGACAATTGGCTTTCATTACAGGATGCTTGGGGTATAAAGAAATATGCCACCGGACGACCATTTTTCGCAGAGCCACGGGAGAATCGAAAAAGCAAGCGCAATTACTTATTAGCCAATCTGATAGTTGCATTTTGTGACGCAAAAAAGGCTACTTTTACCGGCACTTTAACACGCATCTTAGCAAACTGACGATTATTATCGTCATGCACATAATAGTAGCACAACACAATACCAAAAAACATAGCAGAGCGAAAGGTGGCAATATGCAGAACTGACTTCACTTTATGTAATCGCTTTATATTAGCAATCCTTAATACTTCGACCACAGAAAGGACGAACCGAAGAACAGACCAGTACAATCCGTTGATTCACACGCTAGAAAGTTTGCCAGAAAATATATAAGAGTTATACGGTCGTAAGCACCGACGACGACTATTTGCTGAACGCACGAAAGAAACGGAACGCAAACGACAAAAACTTCAGGCACAGCAGCAACGCGTACAAAAGCGGAAGAAAACACACTGGTGAAGATTATGGAATGTAGATCGTTTAGAAAGTACAGCTTACACGATGAAAATGCTCAATACGCATTGGCGAGAGAGAGAGAGAGAAAAAGAGATGGATAGATACAGGGTATAGGTATAGGTATAGGTATAGAGAGAGATAGAGATCTGAGACGATTGAGGAAGGATACGGCAGAAGAACGCATCAATCGGTTGGTAAGCAAGCGGGTTAATAGCCGCGATAGGCGCAAGGCAGAGGAACGCCGCCATACTGCGCGCGTTCGTACCTGTTGGCGAACGTCGGCGTGTTCTCGTTCTCGTCCATCACGCCATCGGCCATCAACTTGTTCGGCCCCATGATGCATTTCAGTTGCTCTGCAAAATTCTCAAGTCGTCAATCGCACACGAAGCCTTACACAAAAGCTCTTTTAGCGAAAATGTTCACATTGTTTCATTTATATTCAAATTTTTGACTAAAATTCTGCTCGCGACGCAAAACAGCGCACTTTAAGCGTTCGAAACGAGGCCTTCGTAGGTCATGGAGGCGCGGGCGACGGCAAATTTTGTCACTAGAAGGAAGCCAATGCAGCACAATACCACCAACTGCACTGACAAAAAACGCCATCGGCTGAGCGCATATGCGCACAAAATACGACAAAACGGACGGAAGAATTAGTCGTATACAAGCCTTCTTCGGCCCAAAAAGCAAACATATTTCGTTATAAGACGCAAAAACATACCAATGATCTTCTTGCCTGAGCTGTACTTGACCAAGCGCGACTGATTGTGGACGACGCGGTTGGCGAGCTGTTCGAACCAAGTGGCGCACAGCTTGTCGTGGCGCATCTCGGCGGCGACGGCGAGCATCGTCTGGACGACGTAGTTGCCGAACTGGTCGAACATCATGACGTCGAGGGCTTCGCGTCCCTGCCTGGAACAGAACGAGTCGATAAAATAGGCACGTTGAAATCGATAAAGGAACAAGCGCCTAACACCAGTACAAAGATTTAACCTATCGCAAGATCTTTCACACACGCGTACATATAATCAGCGCAAGGAGTTCAAGGTTGCATTACAATATTGTAAGGCGAGAAGTTATTGGGTGGTCCGGTCGAGCACTACCAAAATTTCTACCCCAACAATATCACCGAATGAGACCAACCATTTATCTAAATGAAGTCCAACCCAATACTCCTGAAAGTATACGATAGAGATTAAATATGGAGATTAAGGCGCTTGTGAACAAAAATTGATAAAATCAAATAACGCACTGGTCACGAAGGTAGCCTTTGAACACTTCCATCATAAGCAAGTCGAGCGTGGACGACTGGCCGGGGGCGCAGACGCGCGAAGCGTGCTTGAACGCCTTCTCCACGACGTGGCTGGCGAACTTGTCCTGGGACATCTCGAGCACATTGCCTCTGCAATTACCCAAGATGACGTCATAGTTGGCTCGATGCCAGAATTACGGTCAGTTCGCCTATTCTTGGACTGTAGCCAACGAAAATGATATTTGATGAACCGCCAACCAATCACTGAACGCGCTACTGTACTAATCAACTCGCTTTGATCACGCCCTTCATAATAAACGGTTGGTCACGCATTGTTTCCCGCTGTTCGTCTGGAGCATTCGCTCATTCTCCTTAGAGTACCGATTCTGTGCTATACCCCTACCTCTTCCCCCTCCATTTCTTCTTGTTCACTTGACCATAAATAAACCCGAATAAGCCTCCTCCCTCCCTCGTACCAATTTCCCCACACGTCCGAGTCGCGACACCTACCGAATGCACTGCTCGATGACGTATTCGCGCTCGTCGGCGAGGGAATCGGTGACGATAATGTGCTGCATGACGTAGTTGGCGAATTCGTTGCTGACGAAGCGGTCGCAGTCGTTCAGCAGCGCCGAGAGCAACTTCTTCAACTCGTGCTTGCCGTCGGGGGCGGCGCACAATTCTTCCAGGGCCACCTGGACGACGCGGCAGCCGTACTTGTTCTCGACCACCTTGCGCAGCTGAAAGTATACTATGAAACCGAATCCATCAAATCGTTAACAACAAACAGGCGCTATAACACGGTTAACGATCCTAACGATTACCATAAAAGCAGGGCTCGGAATTGTCCTTTTTTGATAAAAAGGTCATTTTGAAAAACAGAACAATTTTGACACAGAAAAAACCCAAATATCTGTTTTAAACTTTTAAACAGATATTTGGGTCTTTTGGAAAATGTCCTTTTTCTGTGTCAAAATCTTTTTTCTTCGAAATGTCTTTTTTTCAAAATTTTTCACTCCGAGCCCTGCGTAAAAGCATCACTTATCGCTGACAAATCCAAAAATAAACCAACCGTCTCCTTATCGGCGACGTAGGCGTCGATGACGAACTTGAACTTGGAGGGGGAGAAGTGGTGGAGGATTCGCTGGATGACGTGATTGCCATTCTGGTCGAGAGTGAGGGCGGTCTCGCGGCCGTAGAGGGAGACGATCATGGGGGATCGGAGGCCGTCGGGCAGACATTCGATGGCCTTCTGCACAACGCGGCAAGAGTAGCGGTCCTGACAGAGGGTGTAGAGACGATCCTGGCCATACTTGTTGTTCGACAAGCGCGCCGCCAAATCACTCAGCTCCTTCGGGTGGCCCACCTCCAGCATCTTCTGCAACCACCGCTACTTTTAGCTTAGTTAAATATTATTTACAGCATAATTTCCATTATTGCAGCCCCGTGATATTCAGATGAAGCTGCATTTATTTCGTCCCTTCAACTATCCGCTTAATAATATCGCTGATTGTATATCAATCAAAGCAAAATAATAAGGCGCGAAAAATATACGGTTCTTCCACGATCCCTCCCACCAACTGATTTAAAACTAATGCTGCATAATACTCCACCGCTACATGTTTTGCATTTCGCCAGCATAATACTGCGTTCTTCCCTCAAATATAAAGATCGTTTCATACAGAACTGGACAGAGTTAATAAGAGATAAGAAAGAATACGCACCTGAATGAGGAAGTTTCCGAAGACATCACGCACAAGCATAGTGAACACGTCATCGTTCAGCACAACGCGATCGAAGATCTTCTGACGCGTCGACGTCTTGCAGATAGGGTACTGCGCTTGCAGAAAGCTAAAAGAAACGGTGAACGGTGCAAAGAATCGAAAGAAGGTAGTCAAACGCAGACCTATTCTAACTACTTGCAGCACTTTTTACTATACTTATCGTCATTTGCGACAAGAGTTAATTCACTTGCACTCGATGAAAAGGTAAAGCTGATCATCGAGACAATGACAAATAAGCCTTCAGGGAAATACTGAGCAATACAGCCCCTTTAATTACAGTAGCTTCAGTCATTCCATACTGGCGGTTTCACACAAATATTGTGAATCGCAAAACAATTCCCGATTAGAACTTGTCGCAAGTTTTAATGCAGCGAAAAGTAGAAAAGCATAAACTGACTGGCAGCCGGTCTTGTCGCAAGCAAACTGCTCGATGAGTTCGCGGTCGACGACCATGCCGATGTTAATGCCAATCTCGCCGGCCTCGGTCAGGTAGCAAGTGGGCAGCTTCGACTTGGCACTCTTGATCGGCGACGACTGGGCCGAACCAGAATGATCTGAAGCTCAACAATTTGCTTCAATGACTGCACAGAAATCCCCTCACTACTAGGGTTTGTACGGAAAATCCCCCCGTCCCGAAAATGGGGATATCCAGTGAGTTTTTTCCCCATAATTTCCCCGTTGTCCATCCCGTGGATTATCCCCCCGTGGCACATCCCTCCCCGTCCCCGTGATTAGAAATCCCGTACAAATCGTTCCCCGTCCCCGTAATTAGAAATCCCGTACAAATCGTTCCCCGTCCCCGTAGTATTTCTTCCCCTCCCGCAAACCCTACTCACTACTGTGACTGTCCATGTACAGACGACCAGAAGACTGCTGCTGCTGTTGTTGGTGGTGGTAGATCGCGTAGCCGCTCGTCGGCGAGGCGGGCTGCATCGCCACGGTGAACTGCGGCGGAATCGGCGCGTATACATACTGCAAGTTATAGACAAAATTTTTCATTGAGTTAGGGCAAAACAGTCTTTTCTGAGACTTTCCTTGACGTACTGCGTGCTAAAAATAGGCTAAATTTGGCGATCTACGGTATCCGGTCTCGACGCTCCTTACTGATCAAAAAGATTTCCTATAGAGAAAAGTGAGCGCGTCGCACGAGATTGAACAGTTGTAAATACGCTCGCTTGGAGTGATCAATAAAAATCAATCCAAAATGCGATCCGAAATGAAGCGACCGAAAGCGACCAACCTGCTGAGGAGGCGGGAAGACAAAGGCCGATTGAGCGTTCTCGGCGTAGTAGTAGGACGAACTGGGCGAAGCAACTGGCGACACTTGCAGACTCGGAGCGGGAGTGGCTGAAATTCCCATCGTTTAGCACCGCACCGCATCGCGCATCCCATTATTAATCACTCACCGATGGTCAGGTGCGTCGGAGTGGCCGACGCGTTCATCATCTGCTGGTGCGACTGCGGCGGCAGCCACACGAACGGCTCGTTGCTGCACAAACCGTTGGCGAAAGCGTCCTCCACGCCACGCAGTCCCACAGGTGTCTGAAAACGAAAAAGCTCGTTTTTAGTCCCACCAACACATTAATCCGGCACTCCTATAGCACAGGATCCCAAAATCACTCATCGTAATGATTTATCATAGATTCATGCTTTTTCGCATCGAAACAGCTAATTATGAGATCCTACCCTACAGAAGTGCCATCAGTCCTACCTGCGGTCCCGACGAAATCGGCGACGAACAGTACATCATCTGATTCGGCGACGCCGACAGCTGGTGCGAAGACCGCATCGGCACGATTGGGATCGACATCGATGGCGGCGGCGGAGTGCTTCCGGGGGAAGAACCCCCCATCGAACTGTTGCTGTGGTTATTATTGTTGCTATTGTTGTAGTTGCTGACTGCAAAAGAAGAAAATTATTTTTTAGCTAAACAAATAGAAAGTAATCAAAAGAATAACAGACAATAACTTTCTGCAAGATCCCGGTGAAAAATGAAAACTGTGTCATTTGGCTGTCACGGAACCCTCTCCCCATAACTTCAAGAAATATGGCTCTAAGGAGATTAAATACAGCCAAATAACCCAAACTTACTTAGATAATAATGCAGAGCAAGCATTAGATCCACTTACTTTGCATATTTGCCAAAATAAATGATGTCACTTACCGCCGAGACCGTGCGGACTCGCGTACTGATATTGGATATGTTGCACAGATGTCATCTTTCAGTTCGCTTTCCTTCTTTTGGAGCCGATTAATCCAGTTAGTAGTGATGGGGTATGAAACCGTGCACAGGATATATTAAACAGCAGCGGTTGAAACGTACAGTTTAATCAGACAGAGAAATGTTGCTCTCGTCTATTTTAGGTAACGGCCTCCAATTTATAGGAACGCCATGACGTTAGCGCGCACTCAATTTTCTTCCATTCGTACGTGATCGTTTTAATTGCGTAACTATTTCCCGTATCGCTTATGATATAAATGCATCTCACTCAAGTGAATGATTTTCAAGAGCGCCAAATTTGAATGCCCTGTGTACTGTATCCTGATACCGTACTTTTTATTAATCCTAAACGAGAAAACAAAGCAAAAGAATTTCAACGTAGAACGATGAACGGATTATAGCGAGCAATCGAGTGAATTACATCTGAATCATTTCAAGGCATCGTTGATTAGATCGATCTCGAAGCTGCATCACAATAAACACCGCGCTTGGCTGTACAATTATCTTGAGTGGAGTCTTGTGCTTCCATTGCGCAAGTCGCGTGCATTCCGCGGGATTCTTGTCGTGCCACAAGTGCGCAGCGCTTCCGGTCTTATCGCCGAGGAGAAAACCCGAAGTGTGGTCTCCTGAGCAAGCGACGAGAAAAGGTCGCTCCAACGGTAGAGGGAATTCAATTCGTCGCACGCCCCAAACCGCGTCGTCATGACCGATGCAGATGATATCGAAGCATTGCCAACTGATGTTCATGATGACTACTTCGGTGGTGTGCGGCTTGTCGATGACAGATCCGAGGCGGAGATGGTGAGGATTAGTAGAGCTCGGCGTATACACGCACTTCCACATCGGATCGCCATCGATGCCCAAGAAGCGGAAGAGAGATTTCGACGACAGCGCATAGGCACAGCGGGCGGACGCCATGATGGTGAGATTTTCGTTGCTGGGCAATGGCCAGTGTGAACATCCTTTGCGGCTCACAAACTGCAAATCTCCAGTACTTTCCAACTGAAGCAGCATGTAGGCCCAGGAGGCATTCGGTCCGCGAGTGTTCAGCAAAGCGGTCGGTTTCCCTTCCACGTCTGCGACTTTGCACAGCTTTCCGAATTGTGCCACGTGCTTGAACTTGAGCGGAACGGGGCCCTGGAGCAGACATCGGTTCTTGAACATGAAGATGCCGACGTCGGAGTCGGTGACGAGCAGTACGTCGGTCGTCAGGTTACAAATATCCGAGGGGTTTTTGATCAGATTGCTTCCAATCAGCAGAGACTCTTGCGATTTCCGCCGAAACTTTGCCGCATCGAACCACTGCGGAAAAAATTGTTCTTTCTCGCTGGTCAGAAGATACTTCGCCAGGAGCGTGTACGGAATGCTGTGAAAATGAGTCTTCGTGTCGCCGGACATTCGAAATGCATCTTCTGTACGCAGCAATTTGCCCAGTCCTGATAGTATTGTTTCGTACGAACGATTCACCTCCGAAGCGTTCTTCAACTCCTTCGCATCGATTTGAAACTCTTGACTCAGCAAATCAATCATTGATTGCAATTCTTTGATCGATGGAGCAGACTTTTGTCGAAGCTCGTGTGACAAGTACTCTCGAAAGCCTAAAAAGCATTCAATTGATTATTGGGTCAGAGGGTATGCGCGAGATTGTAGCATACCATCGAGGTAGGAGTTCATGTAGGTTTCTGTATTTTCTACCGCTTGATGCAGTTTCGAATATTTGAGTTTCAATTGAGCAATGCAGAATTGTACTGCGCCGTGCTCGTCCCAATTAGTCGATCGATGCAGCGTCGTACTTCCGTCCTCTTGTTTCTGAAAGTGCCTGCTCGCGAAGCAGTCAGCGCACACCAGCGCATCGCAACTCATGCACCATCTAAACAAATATATTATAGATAATAATAATAATCTGCGATTTAAGTAAACTTAATACCTCAACTCGCTCGTGTCTTTCGTTTCCGCACAATTGAAGCAGGGAAACTGTCCGATAAATTTGGATTTCAACCCTTTCAGTCCCGTCGCTTCAAGTATAATCATTTGACGGCATTCGGGACAAGTCAGGGTGATCGTCTCTACTTCTCCACTGCCACTAGATCCGGTCGTAGTAGCTAGCGCGCTCTTCTCACCAATGTCCGCTGCTTGGACACTCTTTTTCGAGACGAGTTCCGCAATACAGGCTTCGCAATAGCAGTGGCCGCAAGAAAGCACCTTGAGCTTGAAAAGCTCGTTAAAGCAGATGCTGCATTCAACCATTCTAAATACGTAGGCGATGTCTCAATACTCCTGTTGACATGGCACTGACGTAGGGCGGTGCACACGGCGCACAGACGAATGCCCTTGCACGATCCGGTCGGCGCACAATAACCAGTCTTATTGCTGTGAGATGTCCCACTTCTACTAATTCCGAGGCAGACGACGCTAGCGAGTTTATCTTTCTATTCAGATGCGTTTCCGACTTGGCAGCTGGAGAATATTCCGTCGTGGCCCCCAAAGAATCGCACAAAAACCCATAAAAGTTGTACACTCTTTAGTGATTATTAAAAATAATCCATTCGCGAGTGTCGATTGGCGAAATAAACTTGTGCAAAGCTTCACCAAGCTTATTTTAAGTTACCTCCCGTGCGCGGCAGCAATAAGCATTATAAAAAGAGCTTTTATACATTCTGTGCAAAATGGCTTTCAAATAAAACGAAAAGTGGCAATACAGTCGTATCACAAGTGCATTGTAGATGATCGATTTGGGGGTGTCGCAAGCTTCAGTTATAGTGAGTGTAACCGCGGGTCTCTCTAAAAGCTCGGCATAAAACGCAACTGAATGTCAGTGCGACCAGCTGAAAAGACGAATAAGATTATATAGATACAGCCAACTAGTAAAAATATCTGACTTACCTGAACAAGAACAATTATTATAGCAATCAGAATGACCACAATTTCCGCCTTCAGAACCGTATCCCACACGGCATCGATGCAGCCCTGAAGCAATTTGAATAAAAGTAAAGTTAATACTGCCACTTAAGCTCGTCACTAATGACGAGTTAAAAGATATGCAATCATCTGAATTGACGCTTAGAGAGTTTCGTATAAAGCAGAATGAATATCAGCAGTTACGTGATTTACAGCAAAATGCCGATTCGGTTCACATTATCATCTCACGTTGCTTTTTTTTAAAGAGCTTGACGTACACATACACGAATTTCAATGTATAACGATAAAATGTTGAATCATCTCACGAACCTTTCCTTCGGTGCCTGGCGGGCAGGTTGCCGCCGCCTCACCCTCTGGGCCGGCCTTCGGCGTTCCATCCGCGCCGCAGCATTGGAACGCATCTTGAAGAGGCTTGAACTGTTCCGGACTGCTATGATACGCTTGCTTTATGACTTCAGTGACGTCATGTTTGAACTGAAAATACCGGAAGTAAAGCGACGTCGATAATCAGCGTGACATTCAGTAAATCGCCACCTGCTCCTTGGAGACGAGAGCGAATACAATCGCAAATATTTCAATGACCACAAGTACCAGGACGACGATAAAGAACTAAAAATGGGCAATAAGAGGCGGTGAATCGAGCGACGAATGCTAACCAACGACAATATGAAGACGCTCTCGCACGCAGCTCCGCAGCAGCCGAAGAAGCCGACGAAAAATAGAAATCCGCCCACAACCATCAGCACCCATAGTGACGTCTGGTACTGCAAACTCGAACGATGAGAGATTTTTTAACTATTAACGCTCGAAAACCTTTTCAAATTTCGTCACATCTCCTTCGAGGTGGGCTTTGTCAATGAGCTCGTTGAGTTGTCCGACGAAATCCTATCACAAATCACGCCGATCTCAGAGTAATAAATCAAAATGAGCGTCAACAAACCTTATCAAGATGGGCCCACAGACTGACGCCGAATATCACGGCTCCAAGCGCCTTAAAATTCATTAAAGGTCAAGCACGTCCTGTGCAATATCTCTCTTACGCATAGCAGGAAATTGACGATGACGAGAACGAGCTTGACAACGTTATTGCCGCAGCCGTACACCATTTTTGCTCCGTGATTTCACAACACCGAACGGGGATTCAACAAAGGCCAAACCTAACCCGTCAACGCAACTAACCCACCCTATGTTTGAATTGGGCAACAGTGCGGCGTAGGCGGCCCGCGAGGACCGGGTGTAGGCTACAGTCCCGGGGAGGTACGCGAACGCGTCGCGTTGGGTTGAACCGGTTTTCGCCGACTTTGTTATTATTTGCTGTCCGATTCTCTTCAGCGGCCCAAGCGGCTTCGTGAGAGTGTGACTGCTTTTCCGCGCTTTTCTCACCCTGTTGAACGTTGTTGAATACTAAACAGCTTTATGAACCGGCAGCAACGCACCAGCAAACGACAGACAGGCACTGGCGAACCGAAAAATAGAGTGGAGCGGGGCATAATAATAAAGGAGCGGATGACAACAAACGCGCGGACGATCGACACGTGAGATGTCATGCATGGATGCGTTGCATATAAATGCGTGAGATACAATTTAAACGAATCAACATAATCATCGTCGCCCACGTTGTCGAACTTCGAAGTTTTCTTCATCCTTGTCATCCTTTCGATTGCTTGACGCGCCACCAACGCCGCGCAGGATAGCGGGCGACAGGTCGTTCTCGATGCCTTCCCGGAAATGGAACTCTCGCGGCGCATTAGGATCGTGCGGGTAGGCGTTATTTATGACGACTGTGACGTTATGGTACGTCGGGCACTGCGCCGCCGTCACATCCAGGCAGCAGAAGTAGTCGACGTGGTTGTTCCAGCAACATACGGTCTTGGCGTCGGTATTGCTGCCGAGTCCGCTGAGACAAAGGTGGTTCTGGTGCGGCAGACATTTGCGCGGCTCTCCATTTTTGCGCTTGAGCGGTCGTGCTCCCGCCGGACACAGCGGAAATGTCGTCTCCTTCTGCTCACTCAGCTGAGCCTCGCATAATACGAAGCCTAAAACATATCGTCATTCATATTTATGCTAGCAATTTTTCGATCAAGAAGGAATCGAGCTAGGAGCCGTCCATATCAAAAGAGTAATATAGGCTCCCTTTTTGTGGCAAGGACACAGTAATTATTATTCTACGAAAACATTTCTTGAATAATAGATGCACAGATTGATAGAAAGAAGATCTATGGACTTATGAAGCAGTTTGCCTGACTCAATCAAAGATAGCTTCTTTCCGTTAACGAAACCGCGAGTATCGCGTGTTATTCAAAAATAAAGATATCGCACCACAGCAGATGAGCAACGCGACGGCGACCAGTCGACCCATTTGGATGCTGAAGGGAGAAGTGACTGCGGCGAGCGAAAGGGCCAGAGATACTTAACAAGGACGCCTTGGTGACCTAGAAACACCGAGAGCGATTGGGTCGATGGTTCGACAACGCCAACTGCGGTCTCCGATTGCGCCAATTACGCCGTCTGATTGGTTTGGCTGAGGACGTGACCGCGGGTGCCGATTTACGCATTTTAATGGCCTTCTCAAACACCACCTCATCCATCACTGTGACAGTGACAGTGTAAGTGAGCGTCGCCAATCCTGGCACGCGACTCAATGCGTTTCAATGCGTTTCAATGCGTTTTGTGATTTCAGCACGCATAATACTTTAACCAATTCCACGCAATAATAATAATAAACCAGTAAATTCAATGGCATCGTTATGATTGCAGGCAATAAATAGTAACATAGTAGTAACGACTGTTACAATGCGATCACCTAGAAAACAAAAATATACAGAGTAACAGCGGGAAAATCGATAGAAGGCGAAAGGGGTCAAGATAACAGAAGGAGGACGATTGCAACTCTTCGACTATTGATAGCGCACCCCCAGTTGAACACCCGACTGCAGCAAGGCCTTGAGTGAAGGCATGAACGGTGAAATTTCGGCAAAGTCGTAACCTTGCACCATCTGAGTGTGCAACGCCAGAGCGCTTTGGTAGTCGCTGTGCTGAACGTAACGAACCAAGTGGTGCAGATTCTCCAGAGTAGAGGTGGTCAGCTAAAAGGATCACATCTTGTAAGATTGAAATGCTGTCACGGCGGCAAATTCAACTGACCCGTTGCTGACGAAGACGACCACCCAACTCGCTGTCGATCTTATGACTAGCGTCTTCTGTTCGCTTACGCACCAACTGCAAACAAACGAGTAAACGTAAGCGTAAAAATAAATACACATCCCTGCTTCTTTGCGTTTTAACGCGCTATTTCATTCGCACAATACGGCATTAACATGTTCGTTCATTCAGTCAGAGAGTGAGAGTTTGTGTAAATATTATACTGTTTCACTTTGACTTGAAAAATATCCTTAGTAAAGAAAACATTTATTTTACATTGGTTTGATTTGAAAAATGTGCTTTTTAAACTGAAAATGGTAGATATTCTGGTATATTGTATTAGCACCCTAAGCCCAAGCGAAAAAATCGCAGCGTCCACAATACAAAAAATAACTACAAAACGCATGCCAAATACCTTGGAACAATCAATCAACGCCCAGCGAATACACAAAAAGACATAGACAAACCGGTGTAGCGTTGATGGAGGCGCAAAGTTGTGCAAGATGTTGGAGAGTTTGCAGAATAACGGCGTGTTCCGCGGGGATCGGGGCAGGTTCCGGTTCCGGCGGCGGCTGATGTTGCTGCTGCTGCTGCTGATGTTGATGCTGAGCGGCAGACGACGGTGAATGACCCGCCTAAAATGTGAAAACGTGAAAGTTGTGATGATGACCGTGACCTGTTTTTTAATACCGCATGACACATTTTGCGAATGTCCTGATGATGTGCTGACGTGTGAATGATATGTTTGTGTGTGTGTGTGGATATTTTTAAATATATCCTCTTCATAAAAGAGTCTGCCCCATATCGTTTTCTCTCTCTTTTCGTTACTACCTCGAAAGTGGATCGCCTTTGGTGACTATAATCTATTATTGTTCTGCCTGTGAATTTCCTATCTGATCGATGATGTCGAAAAGAATAGAATGACAAACAAAACCTGCTGCAAAGACCTGTTTATATTTAAATTAATTCTGAGCTTTCCATTTCACAGCGCGTGAAAAAGATGCGCTTATCGGCTATTCGCTAACAGAACTAAACAATTAATATTCGTTTCTTTTACATGCGCTCTGAAACTGACCCCACTCCATCATTTCAACTCTAACCAGGCCTCCCATGTAGCAAAATCAATACAAATTCAACAATCAAATCCACAAAAAAGGCCAACCTGTTGACCAAATCCATTGTGCTGCATCTGATTGGGGGCCGCGTAACCATTTCCATTGAGATGGTGGGATTGCGGCTGTCCGAACTGCGGTGGGTGAGCGTTGGGGGCGTGCGCGCCCACGACACCAAACGTAACTGGCGGCGGAATTTCCGCTTTCTTCGGTTCGGATTTGCGGGGCTCCATCGGCGGCGGATCGTTCCATCCCGGCGCACACTGACGCACCACCGGTGCCGGCCGCGGCGCAACTGCCGCTACTGGTGGACCCGATCCCCTATTGGCGTCTGCAACACATTCTTCATTCACTACTATCGTGAACATATAGGTAAAACAAACTAAGCCGAAGTAAGGACTCGGTAGGTTTTACCCTATCATTTTCACTTTAACCGATTTAGTAACATTTTTCATACCACTACCAAGAATGCATTGATAATTATTCCCTTTTGCATAATAATATTCACAAACTTTTATATGCAGAATTCCTCGATCAGTAAGCAGAAATATTGGGTTGAATAAGACAAACTGCTTCGAAAGTCGAGAATGCTTCTTTCTATCAATTTACGCATGCAAAAACCAAGAAACAATTATCCTTTCTGATTAAAAAACGGGTTTAAGCACCGTAAAGCTAGTTAATCTTCGCCAAATGCGGTGCCCGTTTCGATTTCTTGTTACTGATCGACCAATTTTGAATATGCATTATAACCGACGAGTACACTTGAAATTAGACCAACCGGGATAAGCTGCAGGATAACCAGCGGACGCGGGCGGCGGTCCGCCCGAAGAGATTCGGTTGGAGTCGGGCATGAATGTTTGTGGCATTGCGGGTGGTTGGACGGGGGCCATGGGTTGTTGTCCATTGTACATGCCGGTGGCGTAGGCTGGCGACTGTGAGTAGCCAGTCTGGTTGATGGACATCGACTGTGCAGCGTGGAGAATCTGATCGGCGTTAGATGCCGATGGGTAACGTCCTCGTACGCCTGAAATAGTGTTATCATATCAAAAAAGGTGTTATCAAAACGTGTTATCATTTAAAAAAAGTGTTATCAAAGAATATTATCATATCAGAACACGCGACTTAAATTCATTAAATGCAAATGAGCTGCTTCACAGGCCGAATTTCGGAAAAATGCTGCGATTAGAATAGCAGAAAGCGCGGTGATTGGTCAGATATGACGCCATGGAGAGAATTATTTACGCGCACAGCATAGTCGACCAACGACCGTAATCGCAGCATTTATGATGAAAACAGATTTGTGAAACTAGTCCCTGCTCGGAACAGAACATGAAAATATCCTACCGGGCGACATGGAGTTGTTGGGGAGCGCCACGGGCGGCGGAGCATTCATCTGCGAGGACATATGATCCTGTCCTAGGCCCGTTCGCGGTTGAACGTAGCCGACGTGCTGCTGCGGAGGCGCGATGGGTGGCGAGGAGTGAAGCTGATGAGAAGGAGCAGCAGGGTACTAAAAAGTCACTCGACAGGTAATCACGATCAAATACAAACGAAACAATTACGTCAGACACCTGCGAGCTCTGACTCCACGAGCGCGCGTCGCGCTGCTGCGGCTGGCGCAAGTATCCTGGGCCAGCAGCAGCAGCTGCCGGCGCAACACCTCCAATCTTCTCCACTGCGAACGGACATTTCGGCGCCGTTCGCTGGGTTCGCGACTGCCCACCGCATGCCCAGTACAAGCGATCCTTGAGAGTGACAAACTCCTGCAACGCGAGAGAAATAGTTTTAAATGATAAATAATAAATAAAAACAAATAGCGAGTATTTTCGAGGAAAAAATGTTACATCGTCAAGCGTGGTCTCATCGACGGAGTCAAGCAGTCGCCAAGCGACGTCCAAGCAGCCTTGCGCTACCAATTGCTGAGCGAGTTTTGCGAGCAGACGCGCGAATTGCGGTCCACTCGCCGCCGCGCGAGCACTTCCTCCACCGACTATCCATCGAAGCGCCATGGTTTGTTCGACAATCTTCTGAAATAAAACACTTTTTATCTTACTTGCAATAAAAACCCACTGGCAGTAATAAACCTTATTCTCGTTTTCGATAGCCAACGTTTTCACATTTATACAATGAGAATTTTCATAACAAAGAGGATATTTTCTATGTTGATAAAAGTTGAAAAGCGTCCACTTTGATTTGAAAAGAGTTCTTACACTGGGGAAATGATATTTACTTAATACATTTTTTACATATTGCTATTTTTAGCGCTAACTAGAATATGGCGAGCCTGTCAGCGTGACCGGCCATAATTTATTTCGTTTCTCGCCAATATCTGTTGCCCTAGTTCGAATAACTCCCATTCTCGTCAAGGAAAGGCGCCAATTCGAAGCGCGCGAGGAGAACACGAACCTGAACGTTGTCAGTCGAAGGGTGTCTATCGAGAGAGGCGACGAGTAAGTCGACGTTGGCCCCGACGACGGAGAGAATGGCGGCGTAGGGGGAGTATACGTCGGTGGGGGCGCCGAGCATACGATTGACCAGTCGGGTGCACAACGCGCGGATACGGTTCGANCCGACGACGGAGAGAATGGCGGCGTAGGGGGAGTATACGTCGGTGGGGGCGCCGAGCATGCGATTGACCAGTCGGGTGCACAACGCGCGGATACGGTTCGACGGCGCCAAACTCAACATGACGCACACCAGGCGCTTCCAGTCCCTCAGTTCCCACGAATTGATCAAATCGTTCCAACGATCTCCCGACAAGTACGCTATTAGGCGGCTCGTCGCCTTCTGCTGCGACTGCATCTCTGCAAACGTAAACTGTCTTCACCGACGTGCTCCATCCCGATGTTATTGCCAACGACATCCTCCGTATCAACAAAAAATTGCGACCTATTCCTTAGTTCCAACAAAAAACTGCGACCCAGAGCGTTTAGAACATGGTGGAGCTACATGAAAATATTATACTTTTCGGTTAATTGCACCCAGCATTAACGGCCAGAATATTCATTCTGCAAATGTATACTTGACCTTTTACAAAATAAGCGTATGCAAAAAGACTCACTGAAATATGAGCTTGAGATAGTCTGAACGGTATTGGCAATCGGCCAGAAATTTCATTGCACTGAAGTTCTCACCAAAAATTGTCCTTATTTGCCTACCTAAATTCTTATGACTCTTATCGATTTTATTCAGTAGAGACACAACTTAAGACTTCATTAAGTCATATTTAATTTAAATCACAAGTGATATTAAAGTGCAAAGAGTAAATTATGACCTACCGCGTTCGTACAGCTTGAGGAACTTCTGGTAGAGTTTATTGCCGCCGCTAATAGAGATCTGTAATAAAAAGGTCAGTTTAATTGCGAGATAGAAATGACAAAAAGAGTTACCTGAGCGGCGTCGGCCCACTGGTGCTCATTGACGCACACTTCAAGGGCGGCTTCGAAGTCTCCAACGATCAAAGCGCGCATGAGCAGTCCAGCTTGGGCTGTAAAAGGTAACATTAAAGGTGAAATTAAAATGAGAGAGATATGGACGTACATCCATCGTCCATGGGTAAAAGTAGCGGCGTTGGAGGGCCGACAGCTGGCTCGCTATGGGTTTCGTCTTCATGTTCGCTCGAGTTTGCTGTTTCGGGAAGGTTCGAAGCTTCGACTGACTCTGTGTACGACTGTCCCAGAGCCTCCGTGAAATGCGCGCGCTCCTTCTCGTGGTCTACAATAGAGAGAATATGCAGCGAAGTTATCACCCACGTCGATTACAATACACCATTGTCTAAGACTAACGAGAACCGGCGCAAAACAGAATAACGGGAGGAAATATTACACACATCAGAGTTTTAGATAATCTTAGATGTCGACATTTGGCAAATTAAATCGTCTTTTGATCTTTTTGAAGCACAGTATTCGTAAAATTAATTCATATCGTTACATATTCAGCTACTGCGTTGACCAAACTATGTATTTCAGACAGAAAGAGACCAGAATTTTAAAGACGGACAACAAGGAACTTCGATGGCGAAGGGGGAAAGAGGATATCTTTTATTTATTTCTTTAGCGTTTCTCCCGCTATTCGCAGGGTCCGCTTTTTGCTGGTGGGTATGAGAACCCGCGATATGGAAGGAGGATATCAAATTTCGTAAAACACAAGCATGTTCCACAAAAGCTTAAATCCTGCATTATCGCATTCGAAACGATCAGTTACAGCGTTCCTAACAGCTCAACGCTACGCAAAAGCGATGTCGTAAGAATAATAAGAAAATGAGAAAATATTCGCTACTGCTTACCAATGCCGAGAATTTTAAGGTACTCCTTTCTGGAGCAGCCTTGCGACTGAGCACTGAGAAAGGTCCACAAGAGCTGCTGCGGTTCCTCAACGGCCTCGCCCGCGCGCTGCTCGCAAAAGTCGCCCATCTGACCGGAGTCGAGGGCGTCTTGCAGCTGCATCGCTCTGTTCATCAACTTATCGTCAGCAACCACCTGAAAACCATACAGCTCAGATTTATTCCTCAACCACAACATCACGAAGCGGAACTCTTGTATAGTTACATTTATTTATCAGTAACAAAAAATCGAGTAAAGCACTGTCGTTGGCAAAGATGAGCTTGCTTTTCGGTGCTTGAAGAACGTTTTTCACCAAGAATCAAAACTGATTTTCAGTTTCACGTGTGTAAATTGGTAGAAGCCCTATCGACTTTCGAAGCAGTTTACCTTATTCAATTTTAAAATGTCTTGTTACTGATCGAAAAATCCCGACGATAAAATAGGATCCCAAAATCATCCGTTTCAATGCGGACACGCATGAATCTATGCTAATTGCGCTGATTGATTCTGAGACGCTATTCAACAGGAGTACCAGAGAAGCGACAATTACCTGTTTGACGTCAACAGTGAAGGAAGGGGCAGCGTTGCCATCGGGCGACTTATTCAGTCCGAAGGTGACGAGTCGACCACCGAAGCCGAAGCGGGCACCGCATGCTCCTGGTCGCAACCAACGCGGCACGTTCGGCAGCTTGACCGTATCCTCCGGTTTTGCTATGGGCGCCGCCGCCGACGCCGCCACCGCCGTCTGGTTGAAGGTGCTAAAGTCCGCACCAGGGAACGAATCCGCCAGCTGCAATCATTCTCATTTTTATAAAAATTGCTGGCTAATTGAAGGAGTAATTTGTTAGCGAGAATATGCACAAATTCGAGAAAGCATTTGTTGGAATAATGTTTATTTTCACGTCTCGTTACTATCTATTATAGATAACTTGTTTACGTCTACTATGCAATTAGAGACATTGCTATCGGAGACCCCAAGTATTGACGCAGCTGTGTTTGCGTGCAAATTCATATGCTTAAGCAAATTATTTATCAAAGAAAACAGCGAGACACGAATACCAACGAAACTCTGCCCAAACCTTCTTCCAATTCGCATATAAAATACCTGATTACAAGTGAACAAAAAAGTGTTCAAAAGTAAGTAAAAGAGATGCTAAAGAAAAGCGAAAAAAGAAATACCTTGGGAACAACAGCGGGACTCGCTTGTTGACTGCTAGCGTTGCCCGATTCGGCACCGCCGACGAGTGAATAGATAGTAACACGACCATCGAGCGAGGCGCATCCAATCAAGTTGGGGTTCCAGTCGCACCAAGACACCTGATGGGGCCAATTGCGTGACGCATAGGGAATCTCCGCCAAGAACTGTCCGGTGTTCGGGTTGACGAGGAATAACTTGTGGTCTTTGCCGCCAGTTACCAGTAGGTCTGGATCCGCCGGACACCAGTCCATTGCCACGATGCCTCTGAACATAACACAACATTAGAT
>NIUQ01003104.1:0-19102 GCA_002796945.1 Plectus sambesii
GCACCAATTTTAAAATTCTGGTCAGTTTCAGATTCCTCTCTTCATTTCCTATCGAATGGTATACAGAAACAGGAATTTTGATGTCGTTACCGTATTAGTCTAATTCAATTTAAATTTCCCGCCAGATCTCGACACGAAAATATTTTCAAAAAATTCTGATGCGTTTTTCGGAAATCCCGACCTGAATTACCTCAGAGTGCAAAGTTTCATCAGAATCTGACAACTTTTTGCTCATTGTGCCAAACGAAACTCGATGCTTAGAGAAAGTCTCTCATAAATACTACATCATTTAACACATTCTTCGTGAACGATCTCAAGCTGCGTGGTAGATAGCGAAAAGAGGTTTAAGGTAGCATACCATCGCATAAAAATAACCTATAAGAGAAATATAAAATTCTTTGAGCATCACGATATTATGCCGTCAATTCATGACATCTTTATCAGCTAGTGGAAATTTTGCAATCAATAACTAGGCTGTATTGTAAACATATTCCGTTCCCATCCTATGATTTATAAAAGGCGGGGTGGAGACGCAAGATGTATGAAGGTTCTATAGAAGGAGGGTCATCATGTCACTTGTCACTGGGTCAATTGTCCTCATTGTCGTTTTTTAAATATGATAGCCTGGAAGTGGAGCGAAGTAATGGAAGCTTATTCTGATCTTGTTCATTCTTCTAGCTTAGCACAGGGTTTTTTGTATATGACCGAAAATTCTGAATTTCGTTTTCGACCAGCTTTCTCAATTCGTTCTTTGTTCTCTTCGCTCAGCCTCGCGCCTTTATTCAGTTCATTACATTCATAGAAAATAGTAATGCTCCTAAGTCCTGGTAATTTCTCTGCTGTGTGCGCTAAATTTTTAGTCGCTTGCTCCTCATTGTGTTCAAAAATGTGTTTATTATCTGAATCATAAACAGCTTTGACATTAATTTGTTCAATGCGTTCGCATTTTTGCAAGTGGCGTAGAAATTCAGGATAGCTCTCTTTCAGGAAATAATCAGCTGATAGCTTCAAATATTTGACAGAGCTGCTTCTTATTTCATCTGCGATTGACTGCCATGTTGTCAAATCAGTTGTACAGTCAGCGAATTGCACAGTGTCAGTTACTGTCAATGTTGCAATTCCAACGTTTGTGCTGTTTTTTATGTCACACCATTGGAATTTCAGCTTTTCGAGAGACTGACAATTTTCGAATGACAGCTGAAAACTGGCTTCAAATGTGCATCCCTCAAATGTCACTGAGTAAAGCTTTAAACCACTGAATGATAAAATATCATTGTCAGGAAACTTGTAATTCTGCATTGTAATTTTCACTTTTTCAACATCGCCGCATAGTTGCAAGTGAGTTAAGAGCGTTTTATTGAATTCTTCACCCAATATCAGCTTCAGATATTTAACAGAGCTGCTTTTTATATCATCTGCAATTGACGGCCATGCTGCCAAATCAATTGTGCATTCAGAGAATTCCACGGTGTTGATTGCTGACAATGTTGCAATACCGAGGTTTAGGCTGCTTTCAATTTCACATTTCTGAAGTATCAGATTTTTGAGAGATTTACAATTTTTGAAGGACAGCTGAGAATTGACTTCAAATGTGCACCTACTCAGTGTCAATGAATGGAGCTTGATCAAATCAGTAAATGATAATAGGTCATCTTGGCAAATTTTGTGACTCCATATTGCAATTTCCATTTTTTCAAGATTTTTGCAGTGCTGCAAGTGGGTTAAGAATTCCTTATTAAAATATTCTCCATGCATCTCTGTAGTGTTTTCCCGAAATATCATAAATCTATCATACCCATCATTCTTAAATTGCTCCTCCCCAAATGGAATTTTTCCAAACGTCAACTTCAAATATTTGACAGAGAAGTTTTCTATTGCATCTGTAATTGATCGCCATGTTGCCAAATCAGTTTTGCATTCATTGAACTGCACAGTATCGACTGCTGGTAATGTTGCATTACTAACGATTGTGCTATTTTCAATTTCACATTTATAGAATATGAGATTTTTCAGTGATAGATAATTTGTGAACGAAAGCTGAGAATTGGCTTCAATTGTGCATTCATTAAATTGAACGGTGTCGGTTTCTGGCAATATTGCAAAACTGAGTATGGTGCTGCTTTTCATTTTACAATTTTTGAATTCCAGATTTTTCAGAGCTTGACAATTTGTGATGGACAACTGAGAATTGGTTTCGAATGTGCATATTTCAAATGTCAAGGAGTAGAGCGTAGCCAAATCAGTGAATGATAACAGGTCATTTGGAAAAATTTTATAATTCTTTATTTTTATTATTATTTTTTTGTCGCTGTTGCATTGTTGCAAGTAAACCAAGAATTCCTTATTGAAATCTTTTCCAAATGAAAACTTCAAAAATTTGATAGAGCTCTTTCTTATTGCATCTGCAATTGACTGCCATGTTGCTGAATCAATTTCGCATTCATCAAATTGCACAGTATCGATTGCTGGCAATGTTGCGATACGAACAATTGTGCTGCTTTTCATTTCACATTTGCTGAATATCAGATTTTTTAGGGATGGACAGGTTGTGATGGACAGCTGAGAATCGGCTTCGAATGTGCATTTATAAAATCCTATATTGTCAATTGCTGGCAAATCTGTAATATCAAGGATTGTGTTGCTATTCATTTTACAATTTCTGAATTCCAGATATTCCAGCGTTGGACAATTTGTGACAGATGGCTGAGTTTCAAAAGAACATTCATCAAATTTCAACCTGCATATTCTTTCCAGCGAAAAGACGCTGCTGCAAATGAAGGCATGTAATTTTATTTCCTTAATCGTTGATTCGACTGAGAGTAGCTGTTTGAAAAGGAAATCGATATGTGCTCCATTTCCATTAATGACAACATATTCCAGTTTGGTGCAAAGTTTTAGTATTTCTCTCAAATAATGAAACTGTTTCTTAGTATCCTGTAATAATTGGAAAGAGAATGGATAATTCCTATTGTCAGTGATTCTTTCCATCAGTTTTTGAAGTGGAAGCGATTCAAGAGCTCTTTCACTCATCCATGTTAAGAGTTCGTTAAAGACCAGCTCAATAAAGTAGTTGTGAAATTGATCGAAGGCAGCATTTTGGAGCTGTTCTGTAATAACTTTGTCTTCCTTTGACCAATAAATGACATAGAGTGCCGCTAGAAAATCTTGAAACACGCGGTGAATGAATTCTAACTGAGATGTGAGGTTCGGCCCATCAAAACGACTGTCCATCAGCAGTAAGCCCATTTCAGAAAAGTTAGACTCATCCATCGGTTGTAAATCGCCTCCATCGAAGGTGACCTTCTTATCAAGCAGCATATCGTAAGCTAATTTACCAAGACGCTTTATACCTTCGTTATCGCGCCATTTACTGATATTTCTAATTTTGGTATCATTACGCATAGCGCTATTTTGGAAGGCTGGAAACAAAGCCTTGAAGTTTTCATCTTTTTGAACCCACCGTTCAATTATCTGTCTGATCGATAAACTAAGTAATTCTGAGACGGATCCCTGCAAAATGTTCATTGGAATTGAATGCATTCTCATCCACAAATTGAGGCTAAAAACGCTTGCAAATTCGTATTTTAAGCGTCTAGTAGTCACCTTGACTGTAAACGGCGAATTGTAAGAAAATCTCGAAGATAAGCAATTGATCAACGGCTACACAACATTTCGAATGCTTCGTATCCGCATTAATCCCCAATCAGAATGCTAAAGGTCAACATAACACTAAGCCTGCTTGGCACGACTTTACAGCAATGGGCCGGTAACATAATCGTGTCCTCAAGTTAAGTAATGCATAGCGATACTCAGCGCTATGTTTCATAATGGGCTTAAGTAATGCATAACCTAAGAACAGCTTAGGACACGATTATGTTACCGGTCCAATGTCTCTGTGAAATACCATAAATCCATGAATTCTTAGGTGGAAAAGGATGGCCGCCTAAGCAATTTTAAATTGAAACCAGAGGATGGGGCTGTATGGCAAATAATTACAGATGGAATTCAAACTTGGAGTATGGGGCTCAGAAAATATTTAATGTTGTCAGAGGACCCTCATATTGACGTTTCTTTAAATTATCAGTATGATTGTGTGATCTAGAGTGGTGGTGACCTTTAAAGAAAAGGTTATCGACTTTGATCCCGAAAAGCGAGGGGTCGCTGCCGTTTCAGTAAGCACTGGATGAAATGAAACATGCGTAAAGAAGGGGGAGGGGTCGCATCCTCCCCAGACGCCCGGCTGGTACCCTTCGGACGCTGACCGGTGTCCCTTCAGCATGGGATCAGCATCTCAATTTGCACGTCTCTTCAATGCATAAAACTTCCATACCGTTTCCAGCTTATCGTGAAGCAGGCAAATGAGCGTGAGCATTAATGGCGATTCAATCAGATCATGATTTGGACCCACGTTCCTGACTATTTCCATTATTTTCAATACATCGCCCTGACCGGTCGTCTCCACATGTCTTCTGATGAATTCCTTACGTTGATCATCGGTATGAAAGCCTATAACTTTCATCTTGTCTGGTATACAAAAAAAATTACTATCGTTATTTTTCTGAGGTGACTTTTCCCCCTTATTCATTAAAATTTTTATCACGAAGTTTGTAAGATCTTTCACTAAAAACACCTCTTTCCAATGAAAATGTCTAGGACTTGGTGTCGCAACGGCAATTTAAAATATTATTGATTTTCCAGTTATTCATTATTAGGATGTGTATGCACTGCCCGACGCACGCCTCTTTTACCCTGAGAGAATTTCATAACCGCTTCTGTTTAACATTTCTGATTAATGGTACACGGTTTAAACTATGATTGTTTCATAAATTACCAATTAATCAGTTTTTAACGTAATTATTACTTTTGTTGTAAGCAAGTTTCCAAATTACCTGTGATACTCAAGAAACTAGCTTCCTTAGCGCGTAGAATTGTTTTGGATGGCCGGTTCGTTATCAGGATGTCATACTTTGGTTGATCAGGGGCATTTTTTTTCGGCGGCTGCAGCAATTTGTGCAGCTCCGTGCACATGCCTTCCGTTCGCTCCTCATCATAGCCGTCCAGAATTACTAGCAGTTTCCTGTTGCTGAAGTCCATTCGTAATAGATAATCGAAGCTACAGCCGCTGATTGATTCAATGTAGGCGACTACCATGTCCAAGATCCCTGCATAATTCTCTTGCATGTTGAGTTGGGGGACATCACGAATCGGCGCTAATAGTACCAAATCGTAATCTTTGTCTTTCTCCACTGCCCAATCGTAGGCGATTTTCCGCGCAAGTGTCGTTTTTCCGAAAAATGGCTTACCAGTGACAATCGTAAGCTTGTTTTTTTTCAGCGCAAGTTTGATAGTCTTATCGTACGCTTCAATTCCATTGACAAAATCTCTATCATCGTTCCCTCTTTTACCTAGTGTAAGGGGAGCCCACATCTTGTCCATATGGAACTCTTGAGGAAGAAGGAAACTTAACGGGCTGACTTTCATGTACTTTGATTTGTACAGTTGACGCAGCTGATCGGCTATAGTTGTAAAACCAATGTCAATGAGGCTTTCGAGTTTGGATTCCTCCAAACGTTCCCGCAATAGCTTCGGATAATTTCTCTGTTTTCTAGAAACAAGGCCACATCTCGATATCGTACCCTCGTCAATTTTCTGTTTTGATAGCGTTTGGAGTTCTTCAATTAGCAGGATGACGTATTCACCCCTTATCTCTGCTTTTTCATCGATTCTACCGAGAGCATATTCAAGTGCCTCACGGAGATCGTCATCATTAAATATCAGGGCCAGATATTTTTCGGCTTCCACACCATCACCGAGACACTGATTGGTGACGAACAGGCCGTATGCTTCGCTGTACATGGCAATTTGTAGTGCCTCGATTCGAGTTGCCCTGTGAGTTACGTTTGTCTCGTATCTGAAGTGCTCCAGCGCAGCGTCCTTCGCCGCTTTATAATAATCATGAAGCTGTATAACAAGTGCAGGATCAGTAAACCAGAGCTTCCTTTTTCCTTTTTCTTCGTAACGTTCGTGTACCAGTTTATAGGCTGAATAGATATTGTCTCTTGCTTTTTCCAATGAGCGTTGAGCAGGCCCGTCTTGAATTTTCGAGACATCATCACGCGCCCAGTCTTTAACCTGTAAATGAACCAATGGATAAGATAGTCTAATGATCGTGTTCATTATTTTACTTTAATGTATAAGCACTTAGGCCTTGGAGAAAATTCTATTTCACGTCCATGTTACACTGCTTCAGCTTTTCTTCGAAAATGAATAACAAAATACGCTCGTCCAGTTATTCACGATTTGCCGTTTGATCGGTACAAAGAATATTAAGTTCTAGGGGAACAACTCGTTTGATACGTTTTGAAGGACGTATGTTTATTATATTCATAATGGGCGCCGTTTCCCGCCTGATGTGAAATCTGAACCTTTGCAAGACAAGTGCAATTGCATTACCTTCGAAATAAATTTCCCGTCTTTGGAACTCGGCTTTGTCCTGTCCTGGATCCAGTTCCCGCATAAAAAACCAAGCCCCCCTTTTAAAACTTCTGTCCCGATTTCCATGAATCGTCGCCTCTTCTGATTTCTGAAAACGCTCTCCGTCCATAATTAAAAGTACGAAGTCGAAATAACACATTGACTAACATGTGAGTTAACAATCAATATGCATGCTTTTTCAAAATAAACAAATTATAAGAGGTCAATACTCGAGACATAACGATACATCGTTGTTTAGTTCTGTAAATTTCCAGCAAGCTGCGGATAAATTAGGGTTGTTTCTGCCGATTGAAAGTTAACTTACCGTATTTATTCCAATAATCGCCCACCCTCTAATAATCGCCCCCCTCAAGCCGGGGTTGAAAAAATAATCGCCCAGGGCGATTATTGGAAGAAATACGGTAGTTAATAGTGGTAATAGGGGGAGGGGTTAATAATGTGGCAGATGGACGGGTAAGCGGACGTTGTAACTGCGTGTAGTACAGTGTGAATAACACATTATATACAAGGCGTATTAAAGGGTAGTTATGTCTACCTCGGGTGGCCGCGCGCACGGTTAGCATTCCCTATCTAAGCTGTCTTCAGCCCCTTGAAGGGGCAGAGTTGCCGCTTAGACATAAACAATTAAGCGAATACACAGCAGAACACCGTAGTCGTTTTTGCAAAAAAATCAAGCAAGTGAGTTCGTTTTTAGATCAGTTTTAATGTGGCATCATTTTCGACAAAAATAGACGTTACAGTGAAATTTGTTTATATCGGTGGTTGCGAAACCGGCCAAGATAACAGGTAAAAGCGAAGCCGATATAAAGGAATTCCACTTTATTAAAAAACAGGCCACATATTCATGGTGGAATAAGAAAATGACACAAAATTCAGTTTATCCGGCTATTCTCAATATTTAGCTTAGCTACTGATTTTGTTTTTCCGGATAAATTAAGTGAGTAGCTTGCTTTATCATTGGTTCGAATATAATTACAAATCAGAACTTTACCTTTGCAAAGAGAGATGGTTTGAACAAAGATTTGACGCACTGCCCACTACTCAGTCACCCGTTGGGGAGTGGGCGATATTCACCCTTGCGATGGGAGCTGTATGTGCGGGGGCGGACTGATAAGAAACGTAGTGTAAAGCGATTGGTTTCATCATTCCTATTGAAGTTCCGGTTCCCCCGCAGGAATCGGGCGTTGGGATCGGTGCTTTTGGGGCTCAGCGGGGCGTGCTTTTCAACAACCTATGTTCTAACAATTCACTAAAACGAGAGATCTGTCGGGACACAACCGCTCAGCGGTCGAACAATAAACCAAGTGCCTGATCAAATGAATCTTAGTCGACCATTGTGACAGCACAGTGTGACATTTCCGATCGCGTTCTTTTTAAATAGAATCCTAAACTTTGAACCATGGATCCAAATTTGATGTCAGCTATTGCTCATTTTGATTACAAAATGACAAACTATCCCGCACTGTTGTTGCTCAGTAAATCAAATGTTCAATGCAATAGAATCTCAATTTACCGTATTTTAAGCAAATATAGCAATGGAGTATAGTCATCTAATCTTTTCATGAGAAATTATGCATTAAGAAACGAAGAGTCGCTTTTTTATCTTTGCATGCGCTTGTATCTGTCTTATTGCACTACTGAATTTTTGCATATTTATTTTCATTTCATGCGCAAAATGCCCCAGGCACAGCAAAATACAGCGCTCCATGGACTATTTTCAAAATTTGCTAGTTTAACTGAAGCAAAGAACTGATCGTAAACTTGCGGCAAACATTACAACGCCTTTTTAAGACACTGCATATCGTTTTTTGTTCAAATGTCGCGCCACGAACGGCGACGCACGCCGATGGAATGGATAAGGTTCACTGTGAGTATCAATTTCTGACGTTCATTTCTGAGCTGTTATCCAACTTCGTTGAAATGACGAGCGAGTGAAAAGCGCTTCTCTGCAACATCAGCAGATCGACAAAAGTTCGATCGGTTGCGGTTTGTTAAGCAAAATTTCGCCAAAATGTCGGTGGTGGAGCAGAGGCCACCATCAATGGAAGACAACGGTAGCAATGGAGTAGAACAAGAGGATAATGGCAAGTCTGACGACGTGAAAGCAGATATCAAGGATGAAAAAGACGTAAAGCCACGGGAACACCGGGACAAGGACAGAGACCGCGAACGGGAAAGAGATCGCGAGCGGCGGGACAAGGACCGCGACCGCGACAAGGACCGCGATCGGGACAAGGACAAGGATAAGGATAGGAAGGAACGGCGACGTTCGCGATCTCGGGACAGAGACACTCGACGTCGATCGTAAGTCTATCTTTAGCTATTTATTCGATTCTTAAAGCCACTGTAACATCTTAGTACATGTGGTTCTCTTCATGCGCATTGTGCGATTGTATTGATTAGCACTTATTATTCTCAGTATCGCAAGTATTGGAGAAGGGTGATAAATTTATCGATTTTTTAATATACGTTGTTGACAGAAGCATTTTTTCAGGCGTGAGCGAGAGCGAGAAAAGCCCAAGAAGAAGTACAAGTTCTGGGACGTTCCTCCAGATGGTTATGAGCATTTGACACCGAGGGAATATAAGGAGCTTCAAGGTAAGACCACAGCATTCTTTCATTCAGTACATTTATCATGCTTTAAAGCGCTGTCTTTCCACATCGAAACAGGGGGTTTCTTAACACACAAATAATAGAGCATTTGACGCAAAAAATCAATCGCCCGGTTGTATATTTCGTATATTAGTATAAGTCACATTGTGAATATTTACTTTGGCATTGCGTTACGTACAATCTTAGCCCAAGTATGCGGGATAAAACCGTCCGAGTAAATTTAAGGACCGTTAAGAATCACTGTATGTACCATTTTCACCTTAATAACGAATCTTTGATTTAGTAAATATCCTTTTTGATAGGGAAAGAGTCCATATTAAAGTCTAAATTGTATATATTATTCACTGCACATCATAGAAATTAATGAATTATCGCGACTCGCTTAACAAAGTGCGTACGGATATATTTTTGTCATTGAGTGTAGTACACTCTAGCATTAGAATAACATTCGCCGTGATAAAGTGGTGCAGTTTCTGACGGTATTATTTGTTTAGCCCAAGGACAGATTCCACGGTCGACAGTACAGGCATCGGTGCCAGTGGTGGGGCCGTCGGTGACTTGCCAGTCGCGTCGTCTGTACGTGGGTAACATCCCGTTCGGCTGCAACGAAGAGGCCATGCTTGACTTCTTCAACCAGCAGATGCACCTCTGCGGTCTCGCTCAGGCGCCCGGCAACCCCGTGCTCGCCTGTCAAATTAACCTCGATAAGAACTTTGCTTTCATCGGTACGTTTTTAAAAATCTGTTCATGTTTGTGTTTTACTGTAAGAGTAGAAATTTGTTAAGTGGTATTAAATTTGGGTGAATTTCGTGGTATGATAGACCACCCAAGCTTATTACCCTCGCAGTTTTTTTGCTTGTTTTTTGGTTATGTTCTATTTTGAAATGTGCCACTGAATGAATCGTTTAGAATTCCGGTCGATTGACGAGACGACGGCGGGTATGGCTTTCGATGGCATCAACTTTATGGGCCAGCAGCTGAAGATTCGACGCCCGCGAGACTACCAACCGATGAGCGGAACTTTCGGCGACTACGGCTCGAATATGCCCGGTAAGCACTTTTTTAACGTCATAATAGAATGTCACCCTTGAAATAATTATCGTAGACTTGCCTTTTTCTCTTTATTTGAGAGCTTGGTTAGAGTTGGAGCAATGTCATGGTACGGAGATCACGACGCGTAGGGAATACGATTGAGCATTTCCAAACGATCAATATTCTTATCTCCCACTAGCGTCTTCATGTCCGTAATGGAACATTGCTAACTTTTGACCCTTACCCGTTTATTTCAAAGCCCTTAGTTTCGGAGTAAACTTCGAATATAAGCCAAATCGGCAAAAAGCTGTAAACACTCGACAGTAGGGCGATTTTATGGTCTAGCGAATTAACGGAAGACCGAATAAAATGATAATTCAATTCTTTTCAGTGTCGAACATCGTGGCGGACAGTCCGTACAAGATTTTCATCGGAGGGTTGCCGACGTATCTCAGCGAAGAACAGGTAAGTGGGAATTAAAACGGGAAGATTGATTTTGTTCCACGGGCGAAAAAATGTGTGTGTGCAGTGGGGGAGTGAGAGTGCGTCCGGAAAAGGCCGGGCGCGCCTGTTCTCTTTCTTTGCTATTTAGCTCGTCTTGCACCAATCTAAGGCACGATCCGTTTCAGCGCCTGGGCGCCTGAACACGCTTTCAACGGAGCTCGTCGATATTGAATTTTAGGTCAAAGAGTTGCTTTCCTCTTTCGGTCAGCTGAAGGCGTTCAACCTGGTCACGGACGCGACCTCGGGCGCGTCGAAAGGCTACGCGTTCTGCGAGTACTTGGACCCGTCGCTCACCGATCAGGTATGTTTGTGTGTGCACAGGGTGCGGCTAGAGCTCTTCTAGATATTTGGACATTTTTCATTCCGAGTTACTCTTAAGAATAGTGTTATTCTTTTATAATGATACATGTCATAATAAATAATGTTGGAATACTAATGAGATTGCTAAGAGTGAAAAATTGTTCAGACCTTAGAATAGACGTTTGCTGCGTCCCATCTGTCCGAATAGTTTTTATTATATGACGTCATTCAGGCGATCGCTGGCCTCAACGGCATGCAGCTCGGCGACAAGAAGCTCGTCGTCCAGCTCGCCAGCACCAACGCTCGCAACAACACCAATCCCAACGCCTTCACCTCCATCCAGGTGCCGGGCATCAATCTGTCCCAGGGCGCCGGCCCCGCCACAGAGGTGCTCTGCCTCATGAACATGGTCGCCCCAGAAGAGTTGAAGGAGGATGACGAATACGACGGTAGGAGAGTTAACAAAGCTTTGCGCCGCTTTCATTCCGTTCTCAGTTTGCAACCAGTGACCATTGCGGTCATTGCTGTTGAATATTGACCACTGGACATCGCTATATACACGCACGAGTCTTTTCTCTTTGCAGACATTTTGGAAGATATTCGCGAGGAATGTGCCAAGTATGGCAACGTGAAATCGCTGGAAATTCCACGGCCGGTCGACGGCGTCGAGGTTCCGGGTGTTGGAAAGGTAGGCGTTTTCTTCACTTTATCGATTAGGGTCAATTTCGTTGAAATTTTTGTGAAATTATATTTCTGCATTATCATCACTCGTTTGTTCATAATACATTTCAGTTCAGTAGTTAAGTTCAATAGTGGAAATTGTTTATACCGGTAAATATTACCGTTATAAGCGAACTTCATTGTATGGTAAGAAAAATTATAGAACCGGCCAAATTGGAGCGGTATAAATGAAAGTGATATTAGTTAAGTTCATTGTCTAATGCAAGTTCTACTCGTTTTTTCAGGTCTTTGTCGAGTTCGCCGAGAAGATGGAGTGTCAGAAGGCGCAGGCTGCGTTGACTGGACGCAAGTTCGCCAACCGCGTCGTCGTCACCAGCTACTTCGACCCCGATCTTTATCACCGACGACAATTCTAAAGACCCGACCGGCGATCGTTTCGCACGCTCTTATCCACTTTATCATCAATTATTGTTGCGTTTTCTCTTTAGTCGCGTTGTAATCACGTGTTGTGGCGTCTTTTATGTCGTGGAACAAAATTTTCTCAATTAGCTGTCGCGACGGTTTTCTATCTTTGTCTCTTCATTTCTCCGACTCGTACCTTGTTTTCGTTGCAACTGATGTCGTTGCAAGTACCGTTGATCGTTTTGTTTGCCGACATAAACACTGAAGGATAAAGCGCTTAACCGCTCACAACTGCAGAGGCGACAATTAAATCCTTAGCGAATCTTTATTTAACGGATTAGGAAAAGAGAAAATTTCCGTTTGAAGCAAAGGCTAGTGACGATGGATGCGCGCAAATCGGTCGGCAATTTGCTCAGTCATATGTGTGACATTCGAGCGCAGGTTGGTATGAACAAAAGTAGTCGAAATGTGCATTCTATCACGATTCGCTTCATTTATCGTCGCTGCTGCACGTAATGCAGGTCTTTTATAACTCCGAGATTCTTCACTCGAGCCCACCTCCCTGATAAAAACCAGGTCCCTCTCAAATGCCAGGATCCAATTCAACGACGAGCAAACAATTGCAATGAATTTTTTATCGCAGCGAGACAATTAGGGACTTCGTGCGGTCTGCTGACGCCATTCATGTCTTTCGCATAAGGATGTTGCTGCGTCGCACGAGAATTCTTGCTAATCGTTTTCAAACTGTAATGTGTTTTTTCAATGCTCTCATAGGGGTACGGTATCGATGTCGTTGGGATTCAGTGAGGTGTACTTATTCAGCGACCATCATGTAAACAATAATGCACGAGAGTTTCCCGACTGCTCTCGTACATTAAAACTCTTAGTAATCGAATGAATCTTAACCAATCACTGTGACTGCGCGGCACGATAAAATGCATCGATAAATCTTAACCTTATTTTTGTGCTTTCAATTCTCTCCGCCTTCATAAATAAGAAAGTTAATTCAAATTGATATATATTTTTTGCTGGCTAATTCAATCGTCTTGCAATTAACGCACGAACAGCACATGATCAATAATATGTTCTCGCTTAGTAATCACAAAAGTACAAAACTCAACAAAGTCGACAGAGCGAAGGCAATGGATCAAGTAAGAGAGCAAGTCGTATCATAACGACCATGCAGTACAATGAGATCATCAAGAACGAACAAAAAATACAACTGAAAATTAATCAATATCAGTCTTCTTCGGCGCCGGCGTCCATGGGTTCGTCTTCAGCGGGGGCGGTGACCCACCACTGGAGATCGCCGAGACCCGACTCGCTCATTGATACCTGAAACAAAAAAGGCGCTATCGTGAGGTGCAATCGGACTAGTAATAAATGGGTGATATACCATTTCCACTTTGATAAGGACATTTTCCAAACAAAGTCGGACACTTTCCAAATCAAAAAGGACATTTTTCGTATTAATTTGAATATAAAAATGTCCTTTTTGATTTGAAAAGTATCCGACTTGGTTTGGAAAATGTCCTTATCAAAGTGGAAATGGTATATCATATTCGAGCTCATTCTCGCTATCTATACTTGAAGTGACCGGTCTGTCCTGCATTGCTTTTCATACCCCTCTCTTCTGTTACTCGTACGACCGCTAGTCTCATTCATAAATTGCTGCCTCAAAGCCGAATAACTCACAATAATGGTGTAGGGGGATTTGCGGTCGGCGCCTTCGCCGCTCTGCTGCTGCTCGATCGGCGTTTGGTCGGCGGTGGTTGGCTGAGTTTCACANAATAATGGTGTAGGGGGATTTGCGGTCGGCGCCTTCGCCGCTCTGCTGCTGCTCGATCGGCGTTTGGTCGGCGGTGGTTGGCTGAGTTTCACAAAACTGTTCTTCGACTACTCGAAACCTAAAATTCCTCCAATAAATACTCCTTCAAGTATAAATTGGATGTAGTGGAATTCACTTATAACGGTTTCGGTTATACCGGTAATTTTAATCGGTCCTTCATATACCAGTATAAGTGAATTCCACTGTATTCTATATCAAGTCGAACATATTCCTAAGCCTAATCGGACGCTTCTGAATTCGTTTCAAAGAAAAGTGTTTGATTTGATTTCTAATGTCAGATTTGACAAGAAAGACGTTCGATTTAAATTATAAACGTCCTCCATAAATTTTTGTCTGATTTAAAATAGAAATGGTAGGGTTTATTTAATGACGGGAATCAGTCGTTTCAAAGACGGTCTTACCGAACTTCCTTGCCCGGGTCCATATAAAGCTTGGCAGGGGCCTCGCCGTCGTCCGACGCATATTCCCAGTACCATACCTGCTCCTTATCGTCACTAAACATCTCTTCAATCAGATTCAACTTTAATTCAAACTCGCGCACAATCTTGAGACGGTGGGCAGCTTGTCGGCGGGAACGATTATGTTATCGAAGAAGCCAACACTCAACGTGATACTCTGTCGCGTACATGCTTGTATCTTTCCAGTCAATATCTCGTCGACAAATGGCCGAAAAACGACGAAGCGAAATACCACTGCAACAATTAGCAATTGACCGCTCGCCGCGCATGAAATTTGCTCAAACGAAACATTTCCTTACATAACCTAAATAACTTAAAACAACACTCCCTATTTTTGCTGTAGGATCCCAATTATCTTCGTATTTAGACAATATAAAATGTAGGCAACGGCGTGCTACCAGAATTTTCCCACTTTTTTCTTTCCTATATATTTATAGCATTTTTACTCAACCCTATATCGTACTAGTAAAGAAACTTCGTATTTCCGAAAAAGAAATGTGAAAATATGATAAGACTTATTTTATGAAAACCTCGGTGATATTCATAAAACTCCGCCCTAAATGTCATACCATTTGTGTGAGAGGCTCCGTCTCCAGGCAATAAATATGAATCGGCAATTTCAATGAAATCGTAGAAACATATGCATAAACCGACGTTTAATACAACCTGCAAGTAATTAACTTGTCATAGCGATCAATGTCGTCAACCAGAGGTGGACAATAAGGTGGTGAGTGGCGCTACATCAGCGTTTAATTTCAAGTGTAAATATAGAAATTTAATCACACTTAATCAAACACGTACCCCCTCGACTTGAAAAGATTGCCATAATTTAGGTCAAAGTGGCAGCGCCTTTGGGGACATTTTCATAAAACTAATGTAACTGTAGAAGTTAAATAATACTGTCTTCAAAGGCGCTGCCACTTTGACCTTATGGGATGTGGTAGAATCTTTTTAAATCCAGGGGGTACGCGTGTGTTTAAGTAGATATGGTAATCTTTTTTCAAACGTTGCTGATTGCGTAGCAAAGCTGGCTATCTATGAGAGGATAGCACCACCACCCTCAAAACCCATCTCAGTCATCAACCAACTTTATTTGCTAGCTTTCTGTTGAGTACTTTCTCCAGAGCAGTTTGAAAGTCGCTGCCGAATTCGTGCGGCGCCACTCTCACGGTGTCGGTCATTTGCGCCAGAACGAACATCGAAAACGACACAAAAAACACGTGTCAAAAAATGCGTTTGCGAGCGTCGAAGAAAAATGGTTATTCGCGATACTGGTTGTGCTGTCGCTTGTTCAGTAGATGAGTATAGGAGAGCAAGCAATAACGTAACGGTTTATCTCGATCAACAGCGATACCGCCTAACACACAACGAGGCAATCGAAGAATTAGACGGGGTTCTTGACCCAGGCGGAGAGAGGACCGTGCTCGCGGATGTAGCGGGCATTGCCGCCGTCGGGAACAAGGCGACCCTCGGCGCGCATCCTTTCGTAGTCGGCGCGGTTCCACTTAGTGAAGCCCCACTTGCGCGACACGACGACCTGCAATCAGTTGTCAATTAGCTTTGTTCACAATTATCATTTTTCGCTCAGTAACAACTGAGATAGATACCATAGTTGGCAAAAATGAGCTCATTTCACGTTGCTTAAACACCGTTTTTCATCAACAATAATACAGTAACATTCACTTATACCGGTATTTGGGGGGACCGACCAAAATCACCGGTATAAGCGAACTTATTTGTATGAAATGATACACTTTGGGACCGACAATCTTGACCGGTATAAGTAAATTCCACTGCAGTCGCTTCTTGGTATTTACGTGCTTAAATTTGATAGTAGGGCTTTCAACATTCAAAACAGTTTGCCTTATTCAATCTGATATTCCTTGTCACTGATCGCGAAAATATTGGCAATAAATAATCAGAGCGACTTACGAACTGACGGCCGGGGAACTTGAACTTGGAACGACGGAAAGCTTCAACGGCATTGTCAAGGTGCTGGTCCTTGACGCGCACGGAGATGAGCAGCTCGCCGATGTCGACGCGGGCCACGAGTCCCTGCGGCTTACCGTAGGCTCCACGCATTCCCGTCTGCAGCCTGAAAACGCAACCAAATTTCACTCTGCACGCCAACAAGACCATGTTCACGGCTTTCAATAACAGATCAATATTTTTGATATACTAACTACTTGTTGAACTGAAAGAAAAGGTCTCGTAACTCAAGAGTAGGCAAAGTACTGCATATTGTTTTAACTGCATGTTAACTGTATCAATTTGAAGCCGATAAGCAACGCTGTCACACGGCTAACAGAAATCTACTATATATCCCTAGAGCTAAGCGTGACCAGAGTCCACTTTTAACAAGACGCCAGCGAAACTAAATAAAAGACTTTAACCCTAATTCATCGTCTTCCGATGAATTTGCTAATCAAACGCAACCATAATCAAAAACTGATCAGAAACAAGCCAACTATACCTAGTGAAAATTCGCCAAGAGGCAAATGTATTCAGAAACGCCTAAAACTAAACTGACCGATCGGCGCCGGCGCATGATAACATTTTGTTGATGCGGGTCACATGGTACGGGTGCTTGCGCATGCGCATGTGGAAGCCATCCTTGCCGCAGGTCTTCACCATGTACTTGTTGGCGCAGATACGGGCGGCCTCCAACGCCTCGGACGACAAGTTTTCACGCTCGTTCGATATCATGTGAACACATAGCGGAAACTCATCCACGCCCGCCTTTTTGCGACCCAAGTCGAAGATGCGAATCTTCGCGTCTGAAAGAGGGGTTATGGTCACGATTTTCGTCTTGAGCATCGCAAGCACATTCTTGTTTGATAAAAGTTGAGCATGAATCCAATGATTTTAGGGGAAATCTAGTCATTTCCTTATAATCCCAATTCTACAAGTATTGCTACGGCAGAATGTTACAAATTCTTAAACGGAACCTTCAGTCACTCCTTCTGAGGAATATAACGAAAATTATTCTCAACTGCGCAAGCTGGCTCGAATCGCACTAAGTATCACAATCATTAACATACTGCTAAACAGCCAAATAACACTGATCAACAATAATAATTTAGGATACATTCCTGATAACTTGGGGTAGTATGAGTTTCCCCTCTTTCGCCTCGTTAAAAAATGAAATAAACAAGACCGAAATATGCTAAAAACACTAACCGGGGACACCACGGCAGAACCGCGACTTGGGGTACGGCTTGTTCTTGATGTAACGGTAGCAACGAGCTGGTCGGCGGCCCATCTTGCTTCTCCTCCCTTTTCTACTCAAGATCTTTCAGGTCTGAAAAATGCGAATGTGAGCCAATCGCTAACCGAAACGCGTCTCCACCAAATATATATATACTCTAATCTTCGATTACGCAGTCACGCGGTAGGTCAGCAACTGCAAAATCATCATCTACAAACTCAAAAACTCTTCCAATACGTCACTTTTCAACGCAGTGCGGAACAAATTTAGGGCAGAAGTGGGGCTGACCGACCTGCATGTACTGACGACGAAAGGTTCTTTCACAACGCGTGGCCGATAGTCGATACTCTGTCGATACTCAGCACATACCGTACTTATTTTCCCTTCGAAACTTGCAGTTTTCAATCAGCATCTTGCTTTAGTGATCATTAAGAGCGCACTCGATCATTAATTTTGGTTTCTTTTTATTTTATCTTAGCTGCGAATGTTTGCCTCTTCTACTCTTCAACGAGGCCCATCTATGATGCCGGTATGGTCGGCTGTCGCCCTGGTCTCAACAACGGACGCTTTTATTGGCAGTCATATGATGCAGGAATGATGCGGTATGATACAGCATAACGTATAATTACGTGAAATGGGAAGACGCTAAAAAATAAGTGGAGAAATCTGCTCCACAATCGAACCGTCGTTGAACCCCGGGAAAAAATCGGGTCTCTCGAGTCTCCGACGACGCAGACTCCCGCTCGGCTGAAAAGCGCCACGAACAAGGAATTAGAGCGGAGCCAGTCGTATCACGCAGGCCTTTGGCACCCTCCCTACCCATCAACGACGTCGGTCGCCCCCTGCTGTCGTTGTCGGACAAGAAAGAGTGAAAAAAGAAGACGGCGTCAAATTTATGCCAAACTTGACCGCCATCAAGGGCGATCACGATCGACGACTACTAGACNCGTTGTCGGACAAGAAAGAGTGAAAAAAGAAGACGGCGTCAAATTTATGCCAAACTTGACCGCCATCAAGGGCGATCACGATCGACGACTACCCCACTTCAACAGCCTTGTTCTGCTCACAGTGGACAACTGTATCATTCTTCTGCCAACAAAACGTATATTTTAGCGAATAGTTTATGAATGACCAGAGTGATAATAAATTCACACGCTAAGAATTGATCAGCTGAGCGGACTTGCGCGTAGAGTGGTCGTTAGGATTCCCCCTACGACTCGACGATTGTCAAGCGGCACGCGAGCCCCTTGGACAAGTGCCCACTGTCATGCATTTCGTACGTCGGCGTAGTCCCCACAATGAGAAATCGCGTCTCACTTGAATACGTGAAAAAAGTACTCTCCATGGATTTTAAATAACTCCTGCACAACGTTGTCTTCATTGTTTCTTGTTGAACGCCGACAAATTTAGTGCCGTTTCAAATCCATGATCCATCAGGGGTGTCGATTAATCGTACGTATGTGCAACAAAACTATGTATCTAAATTGCTCATTTCGCTTATCGCAGCTATACGAACAATTGCGTTGTCCTCTTTATCACAAGGAATCAACAGCCTCGGAT
>NIUQ01003105.1:0-19030 GCA_002796945.1 Plectus sambesii
CGGGCGTATTTTTGCATATGCTTTGCATGTAAAAAATACGTCCGCAACGCCGCGGACGCTGTATTGTAATTCCCGCTTAACTAGTACTAAATATCAATTTAGTACTAAATAGTACTAAATAGCAATTTAGTACTAGTTATTAACTAGTTAATTTTAAAATTCAATTTAGTACTTAGCACTAACTATATTCATTTTTTTTCAACTATTGCAACACTGGATGCAACCACCAGATCAACCGTATCCCTCCGCAAAAGTTGCATGTAGAGCGCGTCCATTCTTCCATTTATCAATATCCTCTTTGTTGTCTGTTTTCCGCTCGAACCGACTACTCTCCGTTTGTTAAACAGTGGGCCACAGAAGTCAGATGCCAGGATCGCTGGAGCTTGCGTCAATCTTGTTAAAACGCTCGAGTCGGCTGACGACCGAAGCGAGCAACCACTAAACACTGACTTTCGCTCGGCGATCACGTATCGCTCTCGCGCCAACCGCACCATGTCGCGTCTGTTTCTCTGCTTCTTATTTGGCGCCGCTCTAGCCTCTTTGGCTGAAATTGCTCCACCAAGGCGTCGACGCTCTTCCGAGCCTTCGACCGTTTCGAGCAACAATCTGCTCGTCGAGGTCAGCGAACGAGCCCTACGAGCTGGAATTGATCGATTCGGTATCTGGCTCGCCGCCCAGCTTTATGACGTTGGACAACTGCCCGACTTCGAAAGCAGTCAAAGAATCCTAAAGATTAAAGCGTACAACATTTGGCTGACCAGCGTCAATCTCGGCGACTTTGCATTAAAGATAGACGACCGCCTTGGCTCGGCCTCTCTGGAGTTTCCGAATGTCAGTTTGGTGATCCAAGGCGAATGGAACGGCACTCCAATGAGGGCTAGGGATCGGGGCAACCTCACCGTCTACGTCAACAATACTCGACTGGAATTGATTCATATGGTGCCGAAAACGTTCTCGGGAATACCCTTCATCGACCGCGACGTCTACTGCCACGCGACCATTGAACCGTTAACGCTAGATTTCGGAGACCGTGAGGGGAGTATGAAATGGTATAATTTTGCTCTTCCTCGCATGGAGCAGGACTTCCGGGATGGAACCCATAAAATGCTGTGCGAAGAGGCCGTCAACATCCTGGATGAATATTTGCGCTACGGCGCCATGCATCTGAGTTTACAGCACCTCATTTACGGAAGGCACCTCTTGAACTATTCCACAGTGGCCGATCCGCAATTCGTTGGCACTTCTTTGATACTCCAGCACTCTGGCCAAATTGATGAACAAGCGGTGAAGGCACAAGTCGATGAGCATCAGAGGTTCGATGGCGATTGGATGGTCAAATATTCCATTCACCCAGACCTGATCAATCAAATGCTGGTCGTACTGGCAGATGCTTCGGCTTTCGACAAGAATCTTACCATACGTAACGCAGAAAATTTGCAAATTCATCTCGCACTTACAACTTTTCAACCACCCAATATTACCATAAGCGAGCATTCGGCGACACTGAATATTGTTTCGCAGTGGGATGTACGCATGGATGAGAGCGATGAAATAAATCTTTTGACTGCCTACAGCGAAGACTTCGGATTAGAGGCAAAGTTCGACAACAGCGCCCAACTGCGATTCAAGCTGGCAGTTAAGCAATTCAACCGGGATGAAGCGAACGACAGCAAGGAAAAAGACCGCGCGACGGACTCCAGAAGTCTCTTTACGAATGCCGTTCATCGGCACTATAGCGCTGTCATCGCCAGATTCCTTCGCTTACCGTTGCCAAAGTATCAAAATACCACGGTCACCGCGGGTCACGTTGCCTTCGCCAATGGATTTCTTCAGTTCGGGGCGGATTTCGCGTCAGATGAAGATGCCACAGTAAACACCTAACTGTTGCGATATTCAGCGTCGTTGAATTGAAATATTACTGGGTATATTAAATTGCATCGCAGTCATTGGCCAAATTAGATGTACAGCTGTGCTATAGAAGAAAAAGAAAAGCGGCTCAGGGCCATTAATTCATTAAAGCTGTATATGAGAAAATTTGACTGAATATCATATTTCTGCCATTTATAGCTTCGTATCAAAAGTATGACACGCAAGCAACTTATCTCAGATTCAGTCACTGAATTTCGTTAAAGTGGACCCAAGGAACTACGGTACGGCTAATTATTATAACGCCTTTTAGCGCGAATAAAACCTCAGTCTCTTGTTACTAAAAACTCGATTTCTTTATTAACTTTATTAACCTTGGCTCAGCTACATTTCTTATTATAACTTCGAGTAAGAACTATTATAAATACTGGATGCAAATTTTCGACATTCGTAGCGCCATTGCCATGCGATGCCTTTTTCAGTGGTCGAACACGCAAGAGATCGCATGGCATGGTGCGGTAATCAATCGGTCAATAACTGCGAGGCGGACTTTCTGTTGCTTATGTGCATGTATTAATTATTTGGAAGGTACGATATATTCAATCCATAAACGTTTTATACTATTAATTAACGACAAATACACGAAAACAATGACCAAAATATCGCTCTTCATGAGTATAGAATAATTCCATAATCACTACAATTAAGCGAGACGAGCGCTTAAAACATGGGTTAAAACTACTGATATTTGTTCATAAATCGCTCCTTATTCGCTTCCTTTTCGTTTCATCACAATCAATCTTCCCAAAGGCCGATTATAAGAAAATAATAACTTAATTTCCCCCATTCCCATTATTCCGTTGGGGTGAATACGGCGGCCTTAAAAAGAGAGCACGCCATTTGAAGGGACGCTTTATGAAACTACACGGTATTGATCCTAAACTAACAGTAAGTGCTACGCTTGGTTTTTTCAACAAAAAAGAACGGAACGTCACGATTCCAACAGCACAATAAAATTACACTTATAGAAGCAATGACTCGTATAGAAATAATGAAATGATGAAATACACAAGTAAGCGATTCTTTCAGCTTCAAAATCAGCAAAAATAAAACCGGTAATGGTGTAGAAGAGGTAAGCTCTCTTTCAGTATTCCATCTGATGATGAGCAGCGATATCCCGCGAGCGAAATTGATCAGTGGCACCTGAAATAATAGCACACATGTGATAAAAAGCTCTTCGCGATTCGTTGCTTCAATGAGAATCTTAATCGTTCGTCGGCGCGTTGCTAAAGCAATCGCCGTACGCGACAAGCTCACGTGTGTTAAGGCGGCGCAAATAGTGCACAAAAACGCAGACGGTGAAATAACAAAATGCAGCAATTTCTGCAAACAAGAACTTACCTGTGACCTATTATGCTGGTTACATGGATGGCAACGTCGATAGTACTGTAGAGCAGAATTTTCGCTGCTCAACGGCTGAAATGCGGGCATTAATGGGTTAAATCTGGCCGACAGCGTTAATAAAATTCGATGCCAGCGCGAAAAGATAGTTTGGCATGTATTCATACACAAACCAGACGACGACTCGGTCCTTGAACCGTACATTTTTCGAGTCCCGTTATAATCTTTGAATCATTGAGGGGTAACTTTTTAATGGCCGCGCAGAAACCATTGAGATTATTTTCAAAAAGTTCTAATAATATTCATTAAGTTATTTAATTTACAAATACCGATCATATGTTAAAGGTAATAAGAAGGCGTGTAAGATAAATAGCATTCTGTCCAAGCAGTTTGTCCGTGTCAAACATTTATTGCGGATTCACTGACCGACAGTGGCGGAGAAAGGATAAAACCATCCAGAAGATGTAGACGATGTCGAGGAACACTTGAATGGCGGCGAAAACGTAATCTTCCGGGCTGATTTCGTACTTTTTTCCACCCATGATCAGTTGAATGTCGATGGCCAGGTACGCCATGAACAATAGCGACGCTAGTCCGGCGTATACCAAATACACCCACTAAAAATAACGCATAGATTAAGGCGGCACAGAATTTCAGCAGAAAGTCGTATTATTTTCATTCGTACAAGAACACTTTCCATTGCAAAGAGAATATCTTCTTAATCAAAAAAGGCATTTTTCAAGTCAAAACAATATAGAATATGTTGCTTTTGGCGTAGAAGTGTCTTCTTCGGAATGTAAGGCGTTTTCTTTGATTACAAAAGTCTGAGAAAATCTCAAAAAGGTAATATTAGTTCTTGATAACTTCACACAAAATACCGCACAAAGACGCATACATTGTGCTGATTATAATGCTGACACTGATAATGAAAACAAACCCTAGCGCCCGTGGTGACGTAGACGATGATAGCGATGATGCCGAAGAAGGAGAGAAATACTCCGAAAATGCAGACAATGCCCATCCAGCTCGTCAAATCGTGCTCCGTCTGCCGCGAGAAGAAGATAATGCCCGCGCAGCAGCCGGTCGTAATGACCAGCGCCATCAACACGGACTGCACATCGCTCATTGCCGTGATCATCATGGTCATGTATCCAATCGCCAGTGTCTGAAGACATTCATATATGGCAGAGCTCGAATACAGTATTAGTCGTTCATAATGGTTGATGGGGGCCGGTAAATTATGATACCTGCAAGTGATTTGCCAAAATACAATACCGCTACAAACGATTTTTTGCTGTATGAGACATTAGCACATGATATTATAAAGGGAAATCGGTATTTGAAATAAATGTTTTCTTGTGGACTATGCTATTACGCTCATGATACGAGGACGTAAGAGATCTTTTTGCTTTCCACTTAAGCACTTTGCCATCCCATTTTGCAAGAGATTTATTTGCATCCGCCTGCATTCTTTTACAGTGTACATGCGCGTTTTAGTATGATCATATTCGCCAAAGTTTAAATTTGATTGTTACATCAACAGGCCGAACTAATTGCTAATTATCGAGTTTTTCTTTTAAATAGTGCAGTATTTGTGATGGTTTCTTGAAATTTTACGTTTCCACATTAATCGAATACATGGATCCACGAAGGTCATTAGAAACTATGATTTCTGGTATCGGATATCTGATAAGCGCGAAAATAATCCAAACAGCATGCAAGCAGTTTTGATTACTTTGCTAAGACTATATTTAGTTAGTCTTATTTTCGAATCTTTATAAAACATGTTATTTTTATTCATTTGTTAAATTTATTAATGAAAATAAAGATCAAGTTTCTATTCAGCCACATTCAGAGTAAAATTGAAGAAAATAACGGCAACTGACCAGAATTGCAACACAAATCAGATTGTGTGGAGAACGGCGGCGAAGACTTTCGCAGCATATCAGCACGATGTAGACGATCAAAAATGTGAAGCTAAAATGTTTCATTTGAGCCACTTCGCTGCAGTCATTAACACTGTCCTGCACAGCAAATCACATCGGTTGGTCTGATATGCTTAAGATGGAGGCGCTTTCATGAGTAAAAGGTTTGCAAATGATTTTGAATCAAGGAAGCACGATTTACGTGCAGGCGCGAATATACTGCGAGAGGCGACGAGGGAGACTCATCGAGCCGATCCGACCTCGCTCGCGTTGCGGTATCATCAGCACTTATCGTGCCACTAAGATACAAAAGGTTTATTGAAATTATACCTGCAAGCAAGGTTTCAGCGTTTAAGTGAGTACCATCCGACAGCTTATTAACTTTTCATTAAACTATTTTCTTTCAAAAATTCAAGTAATGATCCAAGTTAGGTTAGAAACGATATTTTTGTATCTTAAAACATGAGTATTTTTATTTAACATATCGTGGAATACCCGCCGGTGCTATTTCAGCGCGAAAAATTGTAAAAGACGGCTTACTAGCTGGCGCCGTAGAGATTGGGGCTAGATTTAACGTAATCGTTGGTAGGCTTGTGCAGGAGGGCCAATGCGACCATTCCAGTGACGACGGCGAGCATAATCGTGACGAGGGTGAACACCTTCCGAATAAACCCAGCGCGTATTGTCTTGTCGCTGAAGCCGTAGTCCTGCTTGATGAGACCCTCCTCTGAGTAGCCGGCATTACCGCCTGCCGGCCATGGTACGAGATCGGTCGCCATTGGTAGTGGTATGAAGCCTCCTAAATATTTCGTGTTCATTCGATTCGATACAGTGCGCGCCGATTCAAGTAGTTGTAGCCGAAGCACCCACGACAACAATAGTCACTGTTTTCTGGGACCGGTGAGGAATACTTTTTCTGAAGTGGCGTCCTTTGAAGCAAATAACCTGTGCTGATAGTTATATCAAGATTTTGCAGGAGTTAAGAGAAGGCCATCAAGAGGAAAAGGAGAGGAATTCTGCAGCAGTCTGTGCTGCTCTATCAACACACGGTCGCGCATGAGCCAGAAAACTGTGGAAGCCGTCAGGCAGCTATACTTCAAAGTCACTCCCGTCCATCTTATTCGCCGGCTCTGGCACACAGCAATCATTGGCTTTTTGCTCGGACGAAAGATTACTTCATTTCACAGCTCTGAATCTCGCTTTCTGAGCTTGATTGGGCCATCAAAACTGGAATGAAGGCCTCTCGCAAACATTCATTGTAGGTGGTATTGATTGGCTCTCAGATTGATGAAAAGAATGTGTACGAGGTAAAGGCGAATGCTTCTAATAGACCGTAAATCCTTCAATAATCACCCTAGGAGTTTATTATTTCAACCGTGGCTTCAGGTGGTTTATTACTTCAACATAGGCCTGAGGGAGACCTATATTTGATGTAACTAAAGTTATACTCTAACTCATTTCGTCAGGTCCATTTTCTGAATCAACCGAGCGCGGTGCGCTGGCCTCGTTCCTATTCCAGAATTTAATTTAATTTTGTACCACGGAAACAGCACCTAGTAAATCATCAACAAAACCTAAACGACTGCTTCCGCAGGGAATAATGTAAGGTATCCCATAGAAAGGCAATAAAATTTGTTTGAGAAGGCCAAAAGTACCCCTTTAGAAATACTGGTTCATTCCTATTAATTTTACAAAACTGTTTGCAAGAAATGAAATGAAATACCAACACTTAACATTGTTCTCATTTGCACACAGTGTTCATGTCAGTAGCATGCAGTTGGCGCACTACGCGCCTCACCTGTACGCTACTGCGATCAATACTTGAGATATACGGCGCTTCGCTCCCCACAGAAAGCATCTGCGTCAGAGGTTTGAAAATAACCGAATAAACTCGCTGAAGCAATATAGAGGAACGAGATGTCGGCTGACCAAATATAATTTTGATTGTGAGCTCGCTCCTCGAGATTGCTTCAGCGAGTTTATTCGATTATTTTCATACCTCTGACGCAGTTGCTTTTTGCCGAGCGAAGCGCCGTATTTCTCTTGTTCGAACAATGTTAGTTATTGTTTTTTTCCCCTTACTAAAAAATGTTAGGGGATATAAATAGGATCGAGTCAGTAATTTCTTAAGAAAATCTCTGACTTTTCGAACGAATGTAATCTTCGATCCCGCAACGATAGGAGCGCGAATCGTGCAAAAGTACTTAAGTTTCAATTACAGTCAAAAACTTCGCCATGTCGAAATCCAAGGACACTTTTGAAAGTGCCGCTAGTCAAACAGGAATCAGCTTACAAATGTCTTTAGAAACGGAAACCGAATTTTTTTAAAATCCAGTTGGAAGATCTAATCGAAATAGTTTTTGCGCAGATTGCTGAAGGCAAGTGTTCCGTTTTGACGAATTGGCGACTTTGCATTTTTACTTGTTCATTAAAGTGATCAATGCTGTCCCACTTGCAATGTAAATTGTCATCAAAATAAGCAAGAACCTACTATTAATTCTTTTCAGGTATTTATTAACATTCAATAATATCAATGCGATATTAACATATGAAAGATAACGTCGTTGAAGTCAATGCAATATAAGTAAGTATACAAACAAGCAGTTAACTAAAAAACAAGAAAAACGAATGGCTTACACAAATAATGCAATCATCTCTGTAAACATGGAAAAAGGAGAAAGTGAAGCGCTTATCGAAGCAGTTATAGCATTGGGGAATATTAGACAAATTGAGTACGACATCGTTCGTTACAGCATACGCGACCTTCTTTGGTTGACGTAGCCAAGGCTTTTATCGAAGCGAAAAACGGACGGCCGGCAACTGAATGATCCTCTCATATGACAGAATAACATAATTAGAGGTTGAAACATAGCCAGCATGAACTGCGAAAATAGAAAGGTATTTACACGGGCGCGCGCAACTTCTTACTTCAGAGCAAATGAGGCGCATTTGGTGCTTTTTCTATGTGCCGTGATACGTTTAAAGAAAATAGTGAGGTTTGGGCGCAGAGAACCAAAATGCTGTGAGAGATTAAAGCAACGACGGCTACGCATTGAGTCGATCTGACCTTGCTCGCCTTGTGGTATCATCCGCACTTTCTGTGCGACTAAGTTAGTGAGCTGTCTACGAAGTCGTGTCCATGAACAGAGTTTTTGCGTTTGCGCCAAAACTGTCAGGCGCCATTTTTACCTCAGATTTTGCACTTTCCATTCAAAATATTTAACAAAGATCATATTTAATGCGAAAATGGTATATACCGCAAAACCTTCAATAAACGTCCTACGCGATTTTTTTTTAGTTTTAGGCTTGAGGGGACGTTAATTATAGGATAAGCGTTTATTGGAGGAAGGGCAATTAGAGGAGGATTTACGGTATTTATTCTACAACAGAAACGCCCCAATTTCTGTTTCTGCGCCTCGTGGAATATCGATCGGTTCTGCTTAGGCGTGCACTCCTGTATAAGACGGCTTACAAGCTGGCACCGTTGCGATTGGGGCTAGATTTAGCAAAATAGTTGGTAGGCGGGTACAGCATGGCCAATGCAACCATTCCGGTGACGGCAGCGAGTATAATCGTGACGAGGGTGGAGACCTTGAGAATGAAGCCGGCGCGAATGGACTTGTCGCTGAAGCAGGAGTCTTGCTTGATGATGCCTTGCCTTTCGCTGTCGTCACCATCGCTTGCCTGCCACGGCATAGGTTTTGGGTGGGCCGGCATTGGTGGCGGTACGAAGCCTCCTAAATATTTCATGTTCACTCGATGTCTAATATTCGATCCTACTGTCGCGTCTTAAGCTAGACGTTCCTTTCGTTATACTATAGTCATAATGGTCCTGGAATGTTCTAGAATCTTAAGAATATGAGTGAAAACCGTCAGGCAGCTACGCTTGAAAGTCACTCCCGCCCATCCAATCGCTGAACCTGGCACCTAGCAATCACTGCCTTTTTGCTCGGATGAAAGGATACTTTTAAGTGACCAGCTCTGCACCTTTTTTTATAAGTATGATGGACCATCAATAGCTGGAATGAAGGCCTCTCGCAAACATTCATTGCAGATGGTAGAGATCGGCTCTCGGATTGATGAATGAATGTATACGAGTTAAAGGCGAATACTTCTAATACACCTTTAATCTCCCAAAAAACATCATGGGCGTTTATTATGTCAGCCGTAGCTTCAGGAGGTGTTTAATAGAGGATTATTAGCGTTTATTAGAAATAACTGCAGTTATACGCTTACTCATTTCGTCCGGTTCGTTTTCTGTATTAGCCGAGCGCGTAAAGCTAGGCCTCGTTCTCATTCGAGATTTCAGTTCTTAGTTTGTATCAAGGAAAAAACAGTTAGCCAGTCATCAACAAAACCTAAGCAATCTTTTCTGCAAGACCTTAGAAATGCAGTGTTTTATTCTTAAAAAGAACCATAGGTTCTCCTTCAGAAATACTGGTTCGTTCCCATTTATTTTCCTAAATTGTCTGCTAGTAAGGGAATGAAATATCAGCACCTAACATTGTTCTTACTTGATTACAGTACTGATGTCAGTAGCATGTAGTTGGCGCATTTTGCGCCACAACTGCAAGCTACTGATATCAACATTTGAGAAATATGGTTCTTCGCTCCGTAGGAAGCAACTGCGTCAGAGGTACATAAATAACCGAATAAAACGGCTGAAACAATCTAGTGGAACGAGGTGTCAGCTGACCAAATATAATTTTTGATTATAAAACCTTGTTCCTCTAGATTGCTTCAGCGAGTTTATTCGATCTCTTTCCACCCACCAGTGCAGCACATCAACCGCAGGGATACAATCCTGACCCTCCCTAGCACTACCGACATTTTTTCAAAATCACCTCTTACTGGCTTTATTTTTCTTTTTAGCACGGCATTCCTTCCTCAGAAGTAGATTATAGGAAAGCAATGGCCTAAATTCCACTAGCACCTATAATCTCATCGGGATCGACACTGCTGTACTGAAAAGAGAGGAAGCCATAGGAGGGAAACGCTCCCCGAAACAACTTGCGGTCTTAATTCTGTATAAATAGAAAGTACAACGCTCGGCTTTTATCAGCAAAACGAACAGAACATCATCATTCGAACAGGACAATAAATTACATTCAAAGAAGCAATCGTGCAGAAATAATGTAAGAATAAATCCGCTCTCATAATTAAGCAATACTTTCGACTTCATAATCAAGCAATCCTAAAATCAATAAGGGTACAGTCAACATTTTTTCGATCATTGAAACGAAACACCGAGTTTGGTGCTCACTGCAATAATATTCGTTTTTATGCTCATTAACATTTAACTCAGGAAACAAAAAGTCAATACTCATTTTGATCGGGCGTTTTGGCACGCTGCAAAACTATGAGTAAATCACAAACCAACTTCATAAATGTAGCTTTTAACCAAAGTATAACTTGACTACTTTGTTGACGCTTATGATAATCACACTCGAGAGAACAACCAAATAAAAGATACAGAGATTGAAAACCTATTGTTGACTTGAATACCAGTATCCGAACAGTGCTTTTTACGAAGAAGCAGCAGATGAAGAAGGAATGAGAAGTGATGAATCCGCCAGTAATGTTCAGGGCAATTAGTTGCTGAAAGAGGAGACGCTGTCACAGTTGAAAACTAAAAAAACTCAGATAACAGTCAATCATTCTTTTACCGAATAACTAACTTCAACAATGGAAGTTGATATGACTATGTTTTGTGCGTTGCTTAATTCCTTTAAACACGATATAAAGATGTTTTGACGAGCGTATCAATAATTTTTGTTTAAATGCTCTAGTTGTAAAATCGCCATTTTTGTAAACTGAATCCGTAAAAATAAACATAAGAAGTATTTCAATTCGAACGATACGGTAATATTATTGCGAATTGATATTAGAAACATTGGCCAAGCAAACTTTAACTTTAACGAGCCTTCCCGCTATATTGTTCACATGGGGTGGCGGTGTGAGAAGTATTGTTAAAAAGAATTTTCGCTACTCAACGGCTAAAATGTCGGCATTAGTTCAGGATATCTGGCCAACAGTGCTGAAAAAATACAATGCTCGCGCGAAAACGCAGTCTGGCATACATTCAAACACAAATTAGACGACGACTTGGTCCGATTACTGTTAATTTTTCGGACCTCAATATAATCTCATTATCTATCAAAGATAAGTGGCATACTGTCCAAACCGTCCTCCAGTCTGTACATGCCAAGCATTTATTGCTGGCTCACTGACCTTCTGCCGCCAAAAAGCATCAAAATCATCCAGAATATGTAGACAATGTCGAGGAACAGTTCAATGGCGGCGAAAATGTACTCCTCCGGGCTGATCTCGTACTTCTTTCCGCCCATGATCAATTGAATGTCGATGGCCAAGAATACCATGAAAAATAGCGCCGCCAGGCCGGCATACACCAAATACAGCCACTGAAAATGACGCTGAGATTAGGGCAGTACTCAATTTCACCTAGGAAAATAATTTATATTCCTGCTCTTAGAAGAACACTTTTGATTGCATATAGGATGTGTGCTGAATAAAATAGACATTTTTCAAATTTAAAAAAAACAGAAATTGTCCCTTTTGTTTTGGACTTTGTCTTCATAGAAATAAAAGGATAGGACGGCACATGAAAAAGGAGCGTCCAAATCTTTCCGCCGAATCGAAGACGTGTGCTTCGATTCGAAGGTACTATACGACGACCCACATATAACCAGCAAAGCATGATAAATTCTTGATGACTGCTCGTAAAATACCACACCAAGCCGCATACAATCCACTTAAACCAGTTATTCATACTCACATCAGAGCCAGTGGTGGCGTACACGATGACGCCGGCGATGCCGATGAAGAAGAGAGCAAATGAGAGAATGCACATGATGCCGATCCAGCTCGTCAGGTCATACTTCGTTTGCATCGAGAAAATGATGATGCCAGCGCAGCAGGCTGTAGTGATACCCATCGCCATCAACACTGACTGCACATCGTACATCGCCGTGATCATCATCGTCATGAATCCGATCGCTAGTGTCTGAAGATAGTCATAGACAGTAGAACTCGGATACAGTATTAGTCGTTTATAATGGTGAATGAGAGTCCAGTAAACTTTGACTGCTAAAAGTGACTGATCGCAATGCAGGATTCCGCTATTCCGCTCAGACAATTTTTGCTGTATAAGTAAAACCGAAATATGGTATCATAAAAGAATAACTTTTAAAGACTCTTTATGCGTTCATATTTTCTATGATATTTATAGCTTTAGAGGCAAAGGTTTCAAACATAATTTTAAAATTTCAGAACCACGGGTTAATTTTTGCCTAAAATTACCCTGAATGCGTAATAAAATTTCAAAGTTTTAGAAATAGATTCGACCCCTTTGAAGTAAAATGAAGATCAAAGAAATAATGGCAACTGACCAGAATTGCGAGGCATATCAGATTAGCTGGAGCTCGGCGGCGAACGCTTTTGCAGCACATCAGCACGATGTAGACGACCAAAAATGTGCCACTGAAAAGTTTCGCTTGAGCCTCTATAGTAATTAACAGAGCCGTCCGCATAGAAATCATACTGGTCGGTACAATACGATGAAGAGAGGTGCTTGAATTGATATCAAGATTGTGTATTAATTTTGAATGAAGGAGGTATAACTCCAACGCAAGGGGGAAAGTACTTAGTGGGAACAAAACGGCGACGACAAGTTATCGAGTCAGTTTGACCTCGTTCGACTTGTGGTATCACGAACACTCATCCTGCGACTTAGCTAAAGAGCTATCGTCGAAGTTACAAGCATGATTACAGATTTTGAGTGAGTACCGTCAGACCCCTTGTTCATTTCATATGGGGCAATTTTTTTCAATAAGTACAAACAATGATCCAGTTTAGTGAGTAAATGATGTATACTTATTTTAAACACAAACATCCTGATTTTTATTTCAGCGCCTCGTGGAATACCAACCAGTACTGTTTCGGCGCAAGCAAATGTACAAGAATGCTTACTAGCCGGCATAGTAGAGGCCGACGTTAGCTTTAACAAAATCATTGGTACCCTTGTGCAGGAGGGCCAATGCGACCATTCCGGCGACAATGCCGAGCATAATCGTGACGAGGCTGAACACCTTGCGGATGAAGCCGGCGCGAATGGACTTTTCGCTGAAGCAGATGTCCGGCTTGATGAGGCCATTTTCCAAGTCGATCGCCATCGGCAGCAGTACGAAGCCTTGATCTAAAAAATTTGTTAACATTCGATATCCGCTACTTGCCCCTACTCGTCGCGGTGTCTTTTCCACGAAACTTCCGTCATACATAAGTCATACTAATTTCAGAATGTTCCATAATCCTAGTATTTGTCACATAGCGACGTCTTGGAATACTTTATACTGTTCCTGTACAAGATATACACCAAGACCGTATTTGGAAGCGCAGTTGATCTAACGTATTTATAAGTTATTCGTTACTGCTCTTCCTTTCATAAAGCCGTTTTGCCACAAATCCCTTTACATACATATGCCACGTCAGATCTCTGATACAACAGGAATCATTAGTATCCCTATAGCTATTAAGAGAAGGTGCAGTTGAGGCTTAAAAGAACGTGCTTATTCAACAACCACTCCCTAACAGCACGCCAACGGAGAAGTGCGATAGGGGCCCAACTGCTCTGCGAGCGATAAAGTCAAGCGACTGATCAAATGTGAATCAGTCGCTTACTCACACGACCGTGCCTACATAAAGTTCCGCATGTTATTTCTCTGCTCCCCCTCACACTGAAGGCATAAAAGCGAGTTTGCAACTGATATCGCAGTTTGATTGGCTGAGCGGATAGGCGGCATGACGTTAACAGTCGCGCGTCAAAGACAGTGGTAGCTGCCCAAAGTTGAAGCTGCTCAACACGCTCACGTACATGATATTGTGCATGTACTATATTTATTTGAAAGAAACGACATTTTAAATCTATTAATATCGACGAATATGCGATGCTGTAACTAAAATATCGCTCTTTGCGAATATAAAATGGCACAATGATAACTAGAGACAAGCGAAGCACCCGATTAAGACATCCGCTTTGAGCAATATCTGGAGAAACTATACTTGAGCACAAAAGGAAGCACCACAACCAGATGTGTTCTCGAGATACGGCTAAAACATGGCAATCTGAAAGGCGTAATATCAAGCAAGTTATCACAGCTTGGAGTAGAAACTTTCGTGAACAACCAAGCTTGGCGTGATCTCGTCAATAGCACGACAACCTGCAAAAAAGGTATTTTAAAGGATTCGCAACAAGGAACTCGACTGAAAGTGCATAAATTGCGTCAGTGAGATCTGATTTTTTGTTTGCAATATCGATTATCGCATGAAAAACAACACTCTGGGAGCGTTCGAAATACCGCGATGATGATTTTTCACATAATAAAAGTGCGGGGCACAGCAATTTTGAGTTTAAAAGAGAAAGCTGAGGCACGATAACAGAACCGTTGTGCGCACTGCGTAGAGCGCGCCGCAAATGCACGTTAAACTTGCTGTTAGACCATACCAACAAGTGATCATTCATATTCTGCCCTCTTTCTGAGCATTCGCTCGTCCCCTTCCCAAGTTACCATCTTCGCTTTATTACGTGCCTTTTCCGTTCTCTCTTGTACTGTTTACCCCACCGTTCGTCCTCGCTTTTACCAACTCCCCATTCCCCATGTAGGTGGCGACACATGCGAAACAGTGTAGGGACAGACGAACGGACGTACGCATCAGTTGTATAGGACGCAAAAAAGAATTTTGTCAGTGCAAAAAGAACATACCAGCTAGTGCCATCGCGGACTCCAGTTCACTTTGCAGAATTTGAAGCGCCCTCGTAACGCCCGCCTCGCCCTAAATGGAAATGGCTGAAGCAAAACGACAATTAGAACAGTAAACGCACCTGAACAGCTAGACCCCAAACAACTGGTCGCCCAACGAACACCGCCTTTGCGCCTAATGCTAATGCCTTCAACACATCCGTGCCGCAACGCACTCCGCCATCCAGGAAGACATCGCAGCGACCTTTCAGCGCAGACGCTATTTCTGGCAACGCTTCTATCTGAAAACAATGTTACCGTTTACTGCAGAGAAAGAATGTTGGGATGATCAAATCCTAGATAGGTCTTCAAAGTATTGCAATTATTTGCATTAAAGAGAGCTGCGGTAATCTCGAGCCGAAAGGAATGTAACGTAGGGTTTTTTCAGCTGTTTTCTATGACAAGCTGCTTAACGATAAGTTAATAACACTATAAACAGATATAATTTGCAGTCAGCTTGACATAGATAGCTGAAAATAACGTACGATAAAGTCCTTTCAGCTAAGGGTGACCGCAGTTTCTCATTAAGTGACGAAAAAGATCCTATCCCAAAAAAATACAAATTGAAGTGACAAAAATTTTCTACAAAAACGAACCGTTGATGGGACTGAGTCGAGTTGTCGGGCGCCATGGTTAGAGACGATGACGCCTTTGGCGCCGTGTTGGTAGGCGAGCAAGGCGTCCTGAGCGGTGAGGATGCCTTTGACAACGACGGGCAATGAAGTCAGCTGGACGAGCCATGCGACATCAGTCCACGTCAGACTGACGTCAAAAAGGCTTTGTACGTACGTTTGGAACGCCGATTGGCCTATCTCCGTCTCTTGCATAACCGCCTTTTTGTCCGTATTATCAAAGTTTCCAAACCTAAACATATGCTCCCGTTGAGGTTGAGCAGCAATTATGATAACACACACCATTTTCACTTTAAGTAGGACAGTTTTCTTTGAAATAAATTCACCAAACCATCTTATTTTGTTTGGAGAATTTCTTATTTGGTTTGGAAACGTTCCATTTGATTTGAAAAGTGTCCAGTTTAGAGCGAAAATGGTGTTAAGAGAATGGAGATAGTTTCTTTCGATAACTGAGGAAGTTTCCAACACAGAAGCTTGTGAATTTTAAGAGGAAAAGTTACAATTAAGTATGCACTCATGGTAATTTTACGACAATCGCCGCCCACAAGTCTGAAGTTCCATTTAAAATTAGTTACAACACACAGCCATTCCTCATAATTAATCACTATTGCAATATGTTACTTAACCCTTGCACTAAATTTAATTAAACTAGCGCTCTAACTGAATGCATAGCTAACGAAATGGAATGCAAAGATGACGAATCATAAAGATAGGCGGCATAACTAAAGCAATAAATTTGCCCCAACAGCAGCGACATCAATCCCTCGATACCTACGAGAAAGCAGGGAATAGAAGAGTAAAATATTTTATAACGGTAACGAAAGCTGTGATCCCGTACTGCAAATGAGAAGGGAGCGCAAAGGCATTTCGTGCGTCGTCCCGACGATGGCCGAGAACAGGAGTGTCGATGGTGAGTACGAGCGCCTTGAACCCCGCTGCTTCGGCGCGTTTCACAAGTCGCCGCGTCGCATCGCGGTCTTTGTAGACGTACAACTGAAACCNCACCTCTTCTAGACTCGTCGTTGCGATGGTACTGTTGATCATCACCGCCCCGAGCTTTTCTGCGGCTGAAAGCGTTCGCGATGTACATGAAGGAAAGTGTTCCATAGAAGATGAAAATTGGTATACAGCAGAATTCATTTACTGTATTTTTAGAAATAGTGGCACTGTGCCACTATTGTTTCAACCCCCACTCTACCCTGTGCCACTATTTTTGCGAGTGCCACTGGGCCGGTTTCATATCGCGTACTTTAACTAAAGTCGGACTTTACGCAATTATAAAGGATAGGCCTTAAGTACGACTTTAGCTAAAGTACGCGATGTGAAACCGGCCCATTATTTCTTGAAATACGGTATATTGGTTTCGGTTAAACCGGTATTTTACCTATACCGGTCAAGATTGTCGGTCCTAAAGAGCATCTCCTCATACAAATAACTTCGCTTATACCGATCAGAATGTGACGTCATCAGCTAACCGGTAATAACGAGTTCACTGAATATACAACGGTATTGTCTGTCGGAAATCCTCAAACCTACTCCGCTGTTCATCATAAATTGCCACTTTTGCATTCGATTTCATCAAACTAGCGTTCTTATGGAATGCAGATAAGAAAAATTGCATGCAAGGATTACGAAATAAAATGCAAGAGTGATGAATTAAGATGAATGGCGGTGTATGCACGAGTAGAGTCGAGTGCATACCTTTGACAGTGGCGACCTCGCCGAGCGGATCGGCCATTTTCTGGAAGGCGGTTGGCGCGATGCCAATCGGCGAAGACAGCTCCATGTCGCCCAAAACAGTCACTTTCGTGCTGATGTTGCTCACATTGCGAAGCATGCGCGGCCGTATCAAATAGCTGAAGCAAAGTGTGCGGAATAAATCACTGCAGTATATTGAATATTTTACAAATATGGACGTGCCCTGTAGAATCAGGACTTTCTCTGATGCTTAGGCTTAGACTTGGCTTAGGGTTAACGCTTGGGCTTACAGTGAAATTAGTTTATACCCATTACTTGGGGACCGGCATTTTTTGCCGGTATAAGCGAAATACCGGTATAACCGAACTTGCTTGTATGAGAAGATATACTTTCGGACCGACAATCTTGACCGGTATAACCGAAATCGCTATAAATGAATTTTACTGTAGTTCAACATAATCCCTCACTCTAAGCATCAAAGAAGACGGTGACTTTGCTGGGCTTAGGGCTAAAATCGATTAGGTGGATTTGACTGACTTTTTGAAGGCTTGGACATTTCTGCGGAGTGTGAGCTGATCATCGGCGCCGCTTCTGTAGTAGTCGTAAACAAACTTGGGCAGCTTGGTCTTAGCGATCGCTTCGAAGTCGTCAATGCATACTAGCGATGCAAGGTTGATCGGCATTTCAAGGCGCAGTCAGCTCCGCTCACCTCCTGTCCACGTCTCGGCCTACTAGCAAAACAGTTAGTTATAGTATACGGTAGTTTTCGTGGTAAGACTACGCATTCTCACACACAATCTAAATTTTTCTATCAGTAACGAGAAAATGATATTTTGGTCTTTTTGCGATAAAGGTTATTAGCGTGAACGCCGTAGTGAACCTGCTCAATTTAGCTTTTGATATCAAGCATTTTATAGTGTTCCCTTAGGCTCTCGATTACTGATTGAAAAATTTTGACACAAAGACTGGGTTTGGTCAACGAGCGCGCTAGTACTGAACAGTTCCTTGTGCGTTTAACGTTATGTAAAACTAAACTAGTTCGGACGGCTACCCGTCCCATTACATTTCTCACGTGAGCGCAAAGGACATCATTCTCCGCACCCGGCGCAATGCATGCATTCGGTAGTACTATCTTGTCTCTGTGCTCTGTTTGAGATGCAAGTTGCTGCGATCTACAGCTTTATGAATAGAAGACTAATCAAATCGTTTTAGAACGTACACAGCTTTGGTTTTTACACATTCCATATTGAACAATTTTTCCTTCAGATGACATGACAATTCGCGACACGACAATTCTCGATATTATGTGAAAAATATGCGGTAATTCACGACATACGTAATGTTGCGAATTGTCGTGTCTCGAGTTGTCCGTTTCCCGTTCCGTCATGTTATGGGGTGGTAATTAAATCGGCCGGTAAAATTGCTGAAAGCAGCCGGTTGTACTCAAAACAGCCGGTCATACTTAAAACAGCCGGTAAAAAGCCGGTGTTACTTAAAACAGCCGGTAAAAAATGGTCTTACTTAAAATAGCCGGTTGTACTCAAATCGGCCGGTAGTACTCAAATCGGCCGGTTAGACGGATTTATACTGTAAATGTACGGTAACCAATGAGTGACACTGACGGGTGTCAATTTCAAAAGTTAATTTGCGCGCAATTAACCTGCTTGCCTGCTTTGAATACGCCCAATGTGAC
>NIUQ01003106.1:0-18871 GCA_002796945.1 Plectus sambesii
TTTGTAAACTAGTTTACTGATAGACAGGCGCTGCGTAATGACATTTGCTCTGAGAGCGTTTCACTGCAATAATGATACTACTGGTAGTGACGGCCTCGTAGGCGGTCTCTGAAGACGAATAAAAAAATTTTTCTATCATCGATTGCGTCTCGCTTTTAAAGTTAGAATAAATTCATACAATCTTCACTTAAACTCTAGCTTCTCGTTTTATTCTAAACATCAGTCGTGTAAACTATTTTTAAGACATTCTGTGGGGTTGTCTTCTTTAAGAATTTTCGTAATTTTCCATCCGCGTGCTTCAATGCTCACTTTATCCCATACTAATTGAGCGCCAGTTCGTGGTGGTAGTGCAGTATATTAATGACTGTAATGCTTAAAATGTTGTCAAAATTTGACAGGAACTTGAAGTCGGCCAGTGAGTTCAACGCTATAAATTTACTCTCTTCTTACAAGCTACAGTCACAGTCACCATTCATCGAATGCTATGCTCGAAGACAACCGTGTCTGTTACGGAACCGAAAACTGAACGCGCGAATGCTACGCTGAATTCTAATTTTCACTTTCCTGTATATTGTTTAAAAAAATCGGAAACACTCATTTAAAACCTCCAACGCAGTGCGAATATTGAAACAGAGTAATATGATCCTCTCTTTGTGAGCGCGACTATAATTTGTCGCAAATACTTTGAAGAAAATTTGCAAATTAATTAACTATGGACGAGAACAGTGCTTCTGCAGAAATGGGCAAGGATGTAGCGGTAAGTTCTACCTAAACGATAAATTCTACTTATTAAGAAAGAAATTTAGTTTGCGATATCGAAAATTCAGGAATACTCTCATAGATGATACTGACATAACGCATTCGTATTTTACCAGATTCAGGTAATCTGCAGCATGGAACCAGGTTTCCTAAGTTATGATAATAAATACATGTTATGTTACACATCATGTGAATGCAAAAAATCCTGTTATCAAATTTTGCATTTCTATCGCTCCGTAATAACTGCCAATAACGATATTCAATAAACGCTTCTTAGCTTCCGTGCAATTAAGCATACGATAGCTATCGTTGAGCGTGCCTATGTCAATGTTTCTTAAATATGAAATGGATATCGCAACTTAAATTTTTATACACTGTTGGTGCACATGAATAGTTCTGAATACAGTACCGCTTACATTAGTTTTGCAACTAACGCATATTTTTAGGTTAAACCGTCGCTGGACCAGATTCAGATCTTTAGCGGTACTAGTCAAATCAAAGAAGAGACTGACGCAGCTTCTGGCTTCCTGCGCTATGTTCTTTTGGCTCAGGTTTGCGTTTGTGGTTAATTTTTGGGGCCCTATTTCTAACTTAAATAGCTACTATATCCTCAGCCATTGTCGTTCATCGCCAGTAAGCATGCCAATTGATCAATGTATTCACGTCCACTATCGAAGAGTAACTGGGCAGGGGTCGGCAGTTGGCAGTTCAAGACGTGCTACAATACGGACCGAAACCATCGGCAAACCGGCGGGGAATGATCTTTCGACAGACGATAAGCAGGGGCCGTATTCAGTAACGCACCGGAGTGCGCACGGCGAGCGTACGAGAACGATACGCCCCATCCGACCGGTATACGTCCGGACACGCTATACGTACATGTGTTGATCTGCTACGGTATGCTGTGTATGTTCGTGTGGCGTGTTATAACCCTATCTGGCCGGATGGGGCGTATCGTCTACGTCCCATTTATTCCAATAAATCAAGTTATGTAGCCCTGTCCCTTTCTCCGTCGTAGCTACTCTCTTCCCAGCTACTCATCACCACAACGATGCTTACTTCCACATGAATATTCAGAGAACAATCGGAAATTTTATGGAGCAATATGGCAAGACAATCAAAGTAGGCATCGTCGCGCTCCTCGCCATTGCCCTTCACGTCTTTCTCGGTTTCGCCATCCGTCATAACTTCCAGAAGGCGCAAGCGTTGTTGATACTTATGGCAATTGCATGGATCCTCCTTATATACTACCAAGGAGTAAAACCGAAGCTTGGTGAGCGCGTTTATCGCAGCTGTTACCTCCCCTTCGAGCAGCGTGTAATGAAGCTGCAGAAATTACGGTTCATTCAGTGGTAAGAATAATCAGAAGTTTTTATAATTTCTATTACTATTGTGGTTTTATTATTTTCTCATTCATTGATCAGTTTTGATACGGCGATATTCCTTTTATTGCGCGCACAATAAATAAGTCTATCGCAAATTTTAACAGGGGATTTTACATAATGATTGGCGCAGCCGTTGTTGTATTTTTCATCTTTGACACCATGAACGATCGCTATCGACTTGTGTCACTGGCCGGCTTGGCAGTCATCATCGCTTTGATGTTCATCTTCTCAACCAACCCAGCAAAGGTCTGAACAGTTTTTAAAGAGTACCATTTTATTAAACTTTTGTACTTAATAAAGAGCTTAAATGGATGGATTAACAATATTGCATGGATTTAGCAATTAGTTTTCGGTAAGCGTGATATAAAATATTTGGCACTAAACGGCCAAAATTAAACAAGGTGTTATTTAATGTAAAATGATTATGGAAAGTAGAAGGATAGTGTTATATCCATTTATTGTGCAGAGACGGTGGCGATTTTCACAAGAAATCATTTGTAGTAATGAAATGTGCTCCTGCATTTGAACTATTGCCACAGAAAGGCCCAATTGATAAACGTGTTGGCTACGACTAGGTTTGGCGCGAGTCAGACTCTGACTGCCAGTGTACTGTATTATTGATTTAAAAGGAATACATTGATTATCGATTGAAGTAAAGTTTAACTAAATGGGGACAATTTCAGGTTGCATGGCGTCCTGTGATTATTGGCTGTTTGTTTCAATTCTTAATCGGCCTCGTTATGCTACGATGGGAATGGGGCAAAATTAAATTCAACGAACTGGCAAATGGAATAATTCGATTTCTTGAATATACAAACAATGGAACAGAGTTTGTCTACGGTTTCATTGCCAAACCGCCAAATATTTGTGGAATGGACCCCGTTTTCGCTTTCACTGTAAGATTATAGTGCGTTTCTAGGAGCTTTCTACTGAGCTTATTGCCTTTTCTTTCAAAACAGCGACCAGATAAAGACTAATTGTTGAACAGTTAAATTAGCGTTATTTTAGAAATTATAGTCTGGATTTACATATTAATCAATATATATGGAATAAAGACGACGTGAGGAATCTTGCAAAAAATTAGGATTGAATTGAGCTTGTTATCCGGCACTAGAGCACTAGGACAGGCATCTTGGCACTTGTATAATGAGTTTGCATGCACATTGTGAACCATGCGTTACACCCTTTAGCACCGGCCCTATTACAGTATTATGTCTGCTTCCAGCCACTTTCTTAGCTTTATCTTTTTCAACTGAAAACATATTTTATTCAGCAGAATTTGACGGCAAGAATGTGCTTAAATTCAAACAGAGCGCTTTGAATGGAATAATTTGAAAGTATTTAGGTCTTGCAAGTAATCGGATACTTTGGAGCGGTTGTGGCGCTATTGTACTACTACGGTATTGTTCAGTGGTGCGTGAAGAAATTAGCGTGGGCAATGGCGCTGACGATGGGCACGACTGCGGCGGAATCGATGAATGCAGTCGCTAGCATACTTCTAGTAACTGTTGCTATTTATCTACTCGTCATATTCGCCAGTTGTACTGCAGGAGTTAATGAGATTAGTATAGTGGAGTGTAAGGAACTACAGTTTCGCAACTGTCCCTTAAAAATCGATCAAAAGTGTGAGCAACTTAAATGCCAATTCATATCTATAATAAATTTAGGTATTTTTCTCGCTAATCCTTACAGTTTGTAGCGTCCATTCTATCCTTATTCACGAGGCATGTTCAGTCAACATTTTCAAGTCTCTGACAAAATCTTGAAACAGTTTTATGAGCTGGTTAATGTAGCGGACACAAAATATTTCTGAAAGCAACTTTGCGTTATTGTTTGCGCGACGATAACACATTTCTTCGTAGGTGGTTGTGGAAAGAAAAAGGGGACCGCTTGTATTCCTCTACAGATCTAGTTGTGTCAACGAAGCCATTTTTAGTCCTCCTCGGCGTTACTCATCAAACCATACATGGAGCAGATGACGGTCAGTGAACTGCACGCCGTTATGGTCAGCACATACGCGTGCATCGACGGCTCTTTGTTCGCCGCCTACGTCGCTTTCGGCGCGTGTCCCACTTATATTCTCTCCAAATCAGTTATGACTGCTCCATCGGCCTTGGTAGCCGCCAAGCTCATGTATCCGGAGACAGAAGAGTCTCGCACGGCAAGGGCAGAAGATTTGAATTTGCCGGCGGGGTAAGGAGAATTCTTAGGCAGTACACCTATCAAATGAACAGGTTCATTTGCTGTAGTGTTAATCCACCAGTATTGTTACACCATAATGCAACCTTGAGAAAATTGTTGCCTTAGTCAATATTTGAGAACCTGATAGGGGATAGGAGTTAGGAATATTGATGCTTATATTTGCTCTCAAGCTATTTTTATCATGCCATCTAGTGAAGCACTGGGCTCTGATACAAGGGAGGTTGAATTCTTCAGGAAGGGGCATGGCGGGAAAAGAAGCGAGACTGCTCGCTTCCCTTTGTGTGATAGCATTTCGAATGGCGATTTGGAGGAGACTATATCTCACCCAGCCACTCTTAAGCGCTGCCGTTGCCTATTGTTCTTGAAAAATGATAAACAGTAAAGCTAAATTTAGGGAAGAAACTAATGCACTGGAGGCTGTAGGCAACGGAGCGGTGACAGCAGTGGCAATGATTTTTGCTATTGTTGCCAATTTGATCGTCTTCATTGCACTGCTGGCTTTTTTCAACAACGTTATTGACTGGTTCGGCGATATGCTCGGATTCGAAGGGTGGACTTTTGAGGTAATTGGTTTGCTTGAATCATTTCACGTGGTGCAATCTAAGCGAAGAACTACGCGAGCAGCGTTTTGCTGCAAAGCCATTCCAAGTTTCGCTAACGATCAAATGAATATATTCACTTCTTTTGTGATATATGCGATGAAATTTAAAGCTTACTTGATTTATTCTTATGTGGCATACGTCAGCGGAAGCGCTAATTATTTAGATATTGCAGTGTATCAACATTTTATTTTACGTGTACTTTTAGCTAATACTCTAGTGCTTGATGTTGTGGGGCGCCAAGTATATCGGTGTAAGGGTACCGAAGCCCAGTTTAGTGTAACATCTCGAACAAGACAACACCATTAATTTATGCATTTGAAGTCTATTATTTCAGAAAGGTATTGGCTACATCTTTTTTCCATTTGCCTTTCTAATGGGAGTCGGTGGCGATGTCGATGAAACGATGAGAGTGGCACAATTGATGGGCACAAAGACGGTACTCAACGAGTTTATCGCCTATCAACAGATGGGACAAATGGTCGCCCACCCGGATGGGCCTTTACTCTCTGTAAGTATCTGAATTGCAATGCTCATTGCTACTCAACAGCCAAAATTTTGTTCGTTTTGTACAAGAAATTTTTTTGTATCTACCTATAATTTTAAATTTTAAAGTTTGATTAGATCAAGTTTCGATATACAAAAGTAGGAAAGTGTTCAAAAGCCAATAAAATTGGTTAACGCCGTCAGCAAAAAAAGCATATGTACGGCAACAAAAATTAACCGACTTTTGGCATGTTTCAGCCACGCGCGCAAATGATTGCGACATATGCGCTTTGCGGATTTTCAAACATCGGTCAAATAGGCATTTCCATGGGGCTGCTTGGCACAATGGAACCTTCGAAGAGGCATATTTTCGCAAAAGTTGCTGTGAGGGCGCTGGTGGCAGGATCACTTTCCTGTGTCATGACAGCTTGTATTGCAGGTTTGCAACAGCACTATTTTTAGGCCGTCGAAGGCGGTCTTTTGCGTACAGTCAAGTGTTTCCCATCCTTTTCTTTCACATAAAAGCACACGTCTATCTGCCTGTGGAAAATTTATACACAGGAGTATTCTGAGATGCTTATTCAATCACAACAATATTATTTTAATCTCACCCTGATTTTAAGGGAGCATCGTTTCGACAATCAAATTTTATTTCACTCGGTCAGTAGAAAAGTACTACATAAATCGAATATGAGTGGTTTATCCATGCTGCACGTACAACGAGCATTCCTTGATATTTAGTATACTTCATATCATTTCAGGTGTTCTAGTGGATAATCCGCAACAATGTTTTCCTGATAATCGTCAGCAGAACTGCTTTGATGTTGGCCGGTTTCAAGCATTCCTCGCCGCCAATGGCAGCGCGTCATCTTTCAAACAATTCATGAGATGATCAATATATTTGACTGATAATACTGAAACGGATGCGGCCGACCAGGCATTCTGCGTATACGATCCAAAAAATCTGGTAGAAAGAAAATATTTCATTTGCATCATGCGCACTGTTGATGAATTGAACGCAGCGACTATTTTATTAGTTAATTATTGTTGCAAAAACAGTCACTTTTCGGTAAAAAACGCTGTACAATTAATCGAGTAATGGCAAGATTTAGTTGGGGCCGGTCATGATGCGGTTGGCAACAACCATGAGGCCAGGGAACGTTTCTTCGGCCGTAGGGATGATGAACTCAGCGGGCAGGTTGAAGCCGTATTGATGATCGTTGGCGGTGTCGCCATCTCCCGGGCGCAACTCCACTGTGTACACCCACTTGATGCCGATGCTCTTGCTGTAGTCGTCGCTGCCGCCGGCAGCCGGGGCTGTACAAAGTGATTGAATGTACATATTATTTAGGTGGTGGGAGAGATAAACATGTTATACTTTGTCATGGTATTAATGTTTTCTTTCGTTTCTGAGTTTTAACTAACAACAGCGCTACATAATGATGAGCAATACTTTCAAAATAGTAGCCCAAGGGCTTTTACTTGAGGATTAAGTGGTAAAATTATAGACACCCAATTTTAAATACATGGGTTTGCGATCGGAAAGAGTTGGTAGGCTGTGGGAAGCTTACTGAGCGAGTCGGCAGTGTTGCCAACAAGGTATTTAGTGCCATGGATGGCCTGGATGGCGGCGGCCGCTTGAAGGGCGAGAGCCTTCTGCAAGAGAATTCAGAGTAAAATGAGCTGAAAAAAGTTATCTACCAGGTCATTAACATCTGGCGGGTAGGTGTTGGTCTTGTAGCTCCAAGGGTAGGTCCAATCCTCTCCATAGGAGTGCAGGGTGATCATGCCTTTGATAGTCTTGTTGTTAGCGTCGAGGTATGCCTTCATGTTCTGGGTATTCTTCTCGGTGAAGGGAGAAGGGCCGTCGTAGACATCACTGCAGGGGTTTGTGCTAACGCCCGATTCTCCCCAATGGAACGACCAGTTGCGATTGGCGTCGACGCCGTAGCAACCCTGACGCGGTCCCGAGCGGGTCTTGCGCCAGTTGCGATCGGTAAGACGCGAGTATTCATAGCCGTCAGGATTGACTGACGGAGCGATGATGATGTCAATGGTATCAAGCAGTGTTTTAAATTTTGTCGAGTAGCCGTTAACCAGCTGGCATAAGAACAGCAATTAGTTCACCTATGATCAGTTAAGCAAAATAGTTGTTATGATAACTGTTGCTATGACAGCAGTTTTGTGATATTAGTCTTTGTCTGTTTTTTTATTGCTATTTAACTGCGGCACGTTGCCTACTGTAATCCCCATGATAAAGTAAAATTTTGCAAGCGCAAGATGGATTTCAAGTTTGACATTTAGATAAAAATTTTTTGGATCTAAACTGCTCCACTGGGCCCACCGCAACCCATAGTGATTGTCGTTAAAAAGTGGTAAAGCCAATGTTCTTGACGGTACATAAGTAATAAAGTACATAAACATCAATTAAATACCTGGCTAATGGTGTAGAGGGCGGTGGCGTCAGCTATCCACTCTCGAGCGTGAACGCCCGCATCAATCCAGAGTGCATTCTTGTTCGGCTTTGGAGTACCAATCTAAACTCATTTTTACTCAGCGACATTAATGCTGCGATACTTTTTACCTTAAGGAACAGCATGTCGCGACCTTGCAATGTCTTGCCGAGCGAGCTAATGGTCACAAATGAACTGTAGGTGGCAGCTACAGATTGTAGCCAAGCGTTGATTTAGAAATATGAAAGCTATATAATACTATATCATACCGAGCGCTAACATCGTCGTGGGTGTGATATTGATCCAGCGGGAACTGGTTGGGATCGGCTTTGACGGCCTTCCAGTCGATTTCCGGCTTCTCTTGTTGTTCTTTCATCGAGCGATCGATCATCCTGTTGATCACAGAGGTATTATTTTTTTCACAAAAACAAGTAATATATATATTCGATACTTACACGGACACATCGTTGACGACAACCTTGGGAGTGATTCCAAAGTAAGCCAAGAAGTCCATAACCAGACTCTCTTTCTCAGGGGGAATCATGAAGTCGCAATTGCGTCCGACCGCTCTGGCGTCCCTCCAGAAATCGACCTGAATCATACTTGATCACAATGAAGTATAGCTGTCGCACTCAATCTTTGTACCTCAAATCCGAGCACCTGATTCGTCTTCACCAAAGCGCGCACCTGGTCTTCATTTTGGGGCTTCACTTGCAGCACCTTGTATCTAATAATTAAGAAAGTACTTATTATACTGACTATTCAGTAAGACTTACGCTACTTACCCGTCGTATCGTTTATAACCCAAGGCTGTCGCAATCAGTGTCAGAACCAGTAGACTCTGAATTTGAACCATCTTGGCGATGTGGTTCGAGCAACCCAAAGAAACCGTCGAGGCCTCAATGCCCTTGGTGCGGTCGCTATTTGAACGTTTGCGTTATCTGCTTTGAAGTGAGACTGCACCTCCTGTTGCAACACGCCCTGTTACAATACGCCCTGTTTCGTCACTGTTGTTTGATTTGCGCTACAACTTCAAATAAATGTTTTTGACAACGAGTATTACGTTGCGCAGCATGCAGCCTCTATTTGGAAGGCAAAAGCTACGTTTTTCAAGCAGTCATGTATTTTTTTAGAGATTTTTAAGCTATAGTATACTTTATTTAGCAAACTACTCATTTTTTGTTAGTTGATATTACAATAAATAGTTTGATAAGTAAGTGCAAACGAATGCAGTGTAACTTTATTATTATTTTATATAAAAGTTATTTGGACAAATAATTTAGTGCAAACGACGAAAGAGAAGAGCAGTTCTGCAATAAAGATAAGAACTGTAAAGTAAGGCATGTTCCCCATATAGGCGTCTTCAAAAGGTTTATCTTATGTAATCCTTAGCATGCTCAAATCATGGACTTTGATTTCAAACAAAGAAAAAAGGGACTTGATGTGAAATATTGTGCGTTCAAATCCAGTTGCAACAAAATTGTACAGTGCGCAAATAAATTGATAACAAATGAGCATTATATGTACTGTCGTTTGTACACGCATTTATACATCCATAACGTCACGACCATAGTATCAGTTCCGCCCATAGCGTCACGACAATAGTATCAGCTTCGCCCTTAGCATACACACTGGGCTTGGTCTAGAGTACTATCTCTGACATATCTTTAGCACCTGGCATAGCGACAGTTTACAAATTAGCCATTTTTTCCTTTTTCTCTCGCCGTCCTGACGTGGGCAATTACAAAAGAGCGAACGGCACCAAAACTCTCTTTCTCTCTGGTAGACCAGTTCCTCTAATTGTCTCATGCCCTGTCTTCACGGAGCTTTCATTTTATGTGTAGAATATCAGTGGATTCAGCGTTTCAAAGCTATTTTCATCGCTCTCTCTCTCTATTGCTCTCAGTTGCGCTCTCACTGTCTCTGCGCGTCTTATAAAGGCAGAATTGCTAGAATAGGCCGCTCAGTCTGCTTTCTAATCTCGACCTAATTTAGGTATTGCTGGTGCTTGCGCCATCACTTTCAGCCGAGCTAATTAGTTGCATAACCATGTTTTTGCGCTATTGAACATTTACTCAAATATTTTGATTCCTCCTGCAGGCCAGCCGTCCATTATTGAATTCTATCGCCCTGGTTGATTGCTGAATGTTCTCAAAATACGTGTATGCTTTTTTAAGCTTGAATTAATCTAATTGTACAGTATTGTACCATATCGTGTAAGACACTCATTTTGGATAATCGGGCTAAAGGGCGACCGGTACGAGAGAGGTCCTATAGCGATTCTCGCTTGATTACAAGGTTTGCATTCAAATAGCACCGTAGGCCATTGTTATGGCCACAAACTCTTACGTAACGCAATTCAAATCACGCGCCTACGATTACGGTAGCCTTCGCGTACCGGTCGCCCTTTAGCCCGATTACATTTTGGAGGCCCTAATACGATGCACTCAGTTTCAAAAATTTGGGCACCGCAACGATAATCAGTATACGGTAGAAATCTATAGCGACAAATTTTTTCCGCGGTACCAAGGGCGCTTCTATTTGCGCGCCTTCTTTTGCTGTAGCATGTCTGAGTTTTGACCTGTATCCCAAACATACTTTTGTAAAAAATTCATTTAGAATTGTATATGTAAATTTCCATTCGGAAACTGGAATTTATTTCTTCTTTTGTACTTAGATGCTACTATCGCAAAGTACTCAAAGGGCAAAACATTTACAGATAGGACTGTAAACATCATTGATACTCGTCCGAGTTACGAAGGGTCCAGCTTTTCGTCTCAAGCGTCACCTAACACAAACTTTAGCGCACACAAGCGGTCTGCCGCATATCAAACATCACATCGTATCAACGTCAAGTAAATAAGCGTTGACTTATGATTTTAGGCAGCCATTATTGCTGAACAAAGCTTTTAGACAATAATTCACTGACGACACCTTTACCATTGTTAGCAGTCACTCAATGTGGGCTGCTCCGTAACTCTTCTCGCCAGCTGATCGATGTTTGACATTTCAGACGCATTATTCTGAGATGCTCACCGATAGGCTGCTACTTGTCTGCTGGTTTAAAATGAAATAAATTGAATCGGCTGTCAAAATTTTGCATCGTTCACTTTTGATACCGTCGCCCTCGGTATTATTATTTCAACCCGATTTGTTCTCATATAATCGGCTATTCTGCACCCCTCCCTATCCCCCCATCCGGTATACGCACATAAAACTTCTTCCTATCACTAAATCAAAAGAGTCACCTGCACGCTCATTTGGCCGATTCCGCCTATAATATTGCTATATCTGTCGCTCAGAAAGTTATATTTTGCTCTTTGATTTTGACATCATTGCGATGCAAAAATCTCTGCTTCCAAATCTTGTATATTGCTAATCCATCGAAATACAATGATTAACGTTTTGTAGGTTCTGAGGCAAATGAAAGGAACGATTAAAAAACTTTCGTAATTGAACAGTAATTTTTGCATGTTTTCTCCTTTGACAGAAACTTAATTTTTCAATTAGAATGTAGAGCGGGGAATATTGGAGTTAGTTACTTCCATCATGTTTATAAGCCTCGCTCTCAATATTGCAGTAATAAAGGTTAGCTAATACGACCCTAAGACTTGGGGCTGCAAACAGCGCCGGCTCTGTCAAAATCTCCTTAGAACGATGGCCACGGATTACGGCCTACTTCAACCATTGATTAGCGCAGAGCGAAACCTTCTGCGTCTTGCTCATTCAAGTGTCATCGGCTGAAAGTCAAAGAAATAGAACTCTATCTTTATTAATTAGACTCAGGTGCTTGAATGTTTGGCGATATTTTCTTCAGTCCTACTTCTTTCTCTGCCTTTATAGAATATAGGCATATTTTATTTCATATATTTGTGGTAGCAATAAAATTACTGTTACATACGTCGCATTATATTTCAGCTACTCCAAGCGCGTCGTATGACGGCGTTTTCATTCTTAATATTTATCTTTTTATTTCGCGCGATTATATGAACAGAAGAAGAACGGATGTGATCGCATTGCTCAGTCATTTGGCGTCGAGGAGATGGGAATATCCGTGCAGACAGAGTCGAAGCATTAAATTTACGCTCAACGTGCTTGTGTATGGATCCCTTGTTAATCGTGATTGTTTTGTTGAAGATATTGATCTTGATGGCCCTTTTCAAATTTGCTATTTTTCTAGTGAACGTTGGGAATGGTTCAGGTGGGTGTTTTGTATTTATGATGTCATTTCTACGTTATTTACTCAAGTCTTTGAAAATGCGCAGAGTGACGCACGATCGCAATGTAACATGAGAATATGTAGCTATTCGGGCCTCTCCGAAAAGTCCTCAATCAGCGGCGGGCGCCGGTCGATGCACAAAAAGGGATAAAACCTTACTATATGAAGCTATTACACCCTTCCCTACCTCCCACATCCACCCCCACTCTCAATCAAGAATAGTGGTAATGAAAAAAACTTGAATTTCCCTTTCAGTTCTTGGTTAGACATACTCGAGAATTGTACGATCGCTCCAACTATTACATGGGCTGACCATTTTGATGTCTTATTTAACAAATTTCGGAATGAAACAACTCTGGCTTGGAATAAGTATTTAGTGATAAGCGACCTTCCAATGGCATGCACAAACAGCGCACAGAACATATCGACTATACTCAGTAACTATAGCGATAATGCATCAGGAGCGCCTTTCACAGTCGTCGCCATCGATAAAACAAATGGCAAAAGTGTCGCCAGTTCTTACGCTTCTTTGTTTCCACCAACGCAAGCGCCGAATCTGTATCGAGTAGACGACATCTCAGACCTGCTGCAGAATGTCAACACTACCGTCAACTTTTGCCTTGATACAGTGCCTGGGCTCGAACAAAAGCGGTCGCCATTTCATCGTTCTCTCTGGTATTTGTATTTAATTGGTGGTGTTATTTTTATGTTTTTCATAGTCTTCACTACTGCATACATTATTATGAGAAATATGAAGCGAAAGAAGAGGGGTCAAGAAATTCAGGAGCGTCTGCATGCGGCTCCAACAACAATTGCTACGGATAGCAACCATTAAGAATACAGCTTGTCACCGATAATAGTCGACAAGTGGGATGTACCATTAAAATCGCTTGATATTTACCACAAAGTATTCATCGGAAAAGGCGCATTCTCCATCATTCATGCAGGTTTGGCCTTGGCTTGTCGAAAATTTACACATAAACTTATAATTTTCATCTGTTATTGCTATGCCAACATTGTATTCATGTGAGATAGATATAGGGATGATACCAAGCTGATTTTACAATATGTTACCAATTTGATCATTAAGAACGCTCTACTCTTTTACTTTCAAAACACTGAAACAAAATTCCGAATACACATTCGCGTTAACTTTCAAAATTTGTCAAAAAATGCCTTATACTCAATTAGATGCAAACGTGAACACTGTTCTTTTTAACCCGTAAATTATGTATGAAAGGGTTACTGCACGCTTAGCGAAACGAAACGTTATCGAAGAGCGTTTTAATTATTATAGAGAAGGAATAGGAAACTATGTGACTACTGTTTTTTCAGGCTTTCTGCATGGAAGAGCACCACTTCTTAATGTTTATCCGTCTATCGCTCTGCAGGAGTGCGTCGACTGCGATGTCACTGTCAAAACTCTGCCGCAGCACTATAAAGAGGCCGATAAAGGTCTATTTCTGAACGAGATACGACTGACTAAGGATATCGGATATCACGTTCATTTAATCAGCATGCTGGGCTGCAACTGCTCGATAGAAAGATCATTTCTAGTGTTGGAGTTGGCTGAACAGAGTCTATTACACTGGCTCCTCGACAACAGCGTTTCCATGCTAGAAACTGATGTTAATATTCAAAATACTCTCTTGTCCATTTCTTGGCAGGTTTCTGATGGAATGGTAGGATAAGTTGATAAGAATTTTGATAAAGTTATTGTCCGTTGCAGAGCTACCTTTCATCAAAATGCTTTATCCACCGTGATTTGGCCGCAAGAAACGTATTGCTAACTAAAGACTTGAAGGCGATGGTATAGTAAATCCAAAATGACTTTTTTGGAAAATGATAATAATTTAGGTTAGCGACTTTGGTCTGTGTCAAAAACTTGACAGAGCTGAACAAGTAATCACTATTTCGGGTGGAAAGTTACCGTTGAGATGGATGGCTCTCGAATCGCTACTGGAGCATCAGTTTTCAGCAAAAACAGACGTGTATGATTAGCTTTAGAATTATCTCCCCCCTCAGTCGTAGACTTCTACTCTTTTAGCTGGTCGTATGGTGTACTACTGTATGAAATATATTGTCTCGGTCAAGAACCATACATGGACATATCTGGTGAAGGCCTACTGGCACTTTTAACAGAAGGCAAGCGCCTTGAGAAACCGAAGCTTGCAAGCGAGCAAATGTGATTAACTCTTCGTTTTAATGTGTAAAATTTTACTAAATTGTTTTCAGGTATGAGTTAATGAAGCAGTGCTGGCATATTGACCCTGCGCTGAGACCGACTTTTGCAAGAATTGAAACTGTATTAGAAGGCATATTAGAAGAATCGACCGAAAATTACGGTTATCTTCAAACTATAGAATAGTAACAAGAGTGATTTCAGTCAATTATACATACATCAATTGATTCTCATTATAATTTTCTATTATGTAATTACGAATGTATTTGATGCAGCTGCTCATTGTTGAAGCGACGATTATATAGCTATTCTTCTTCTACTAGTCCGATTATCACATTTGAAACTGTAGGAAGCGAGTTAAGCTCAAGAAAACTTGGTAGCAAATCTAATACCAATGTTGAGATTTTCAGGTAAATGCGTGTGATCATCGTTTGATCGATCAAACGAAACACCCCAACATTGCATTCTGTTGCGCTGAAAAAGTTTTCGCAATCACTATAGAAGCGTTGAAATTGTAAGCTAATAAAGATAAAGGGGGATAGGATAGTAGCTGCGATGAAAAAGTTCTGATCAGATTTGTATGCACTACGACGGGAATGTATAACATACAATCTGAACATACTGGTAATTCTTGCTGAAGTCTGCCCGAGTTATTTCATAAGCGCAACTATGTTACGCCTTTAGCTGATAAGACGCTTGTGGCGGACCAAATTAGAACTACAATTGAATCAGAAAATAGATAGAAAAACTTTGCTTTCGTATTTATTCGGTTCACTGAAGCTTGAAGAGCTTTGCAAGGCTTTACTGGCGTTTACAAAAACAACGCGTGACGTGTTGATTTTGCCATTTCTTTCTAATATCAACAGGACCTGCTTCTTCTTCAATGACGTCATTTGTTTCGTAACTACGATTGTGCGGTGCATGTTAAACAAACTATCGCCTGCGCTCCATTGCGCAACGCTACATCAACTACGTTTAGTATACGTCGATGTATGTACTAGCAGTCGGCCTAATTTCGACTCTTCCCAGACGGTCGGCAAGTTCTCGAATCAAATTGTTCCTTGGACAACACGACCGTTTCTACCTATCTGATGCGTGATGTTCAAGTAATAGTTTTTTCGCACATTTGTCCACATTTATCTATTTCAAGTGGAACTCATCCACATTACAGAAATATCAGCATTTTACAGTACTATTTAACTTCTTTACTAGTTATTAAAGTACATTTATAGCTGTCAATGATAGATCTTTAGAAATCTGGTGAAATGAAACGATAATCAAGTTGTACGTGATTAATAAACTCTCATCCTCTAAACATTATGAAGACACCAAATAGTTTGATCCGATGTACATATAGTCAAATATGACAGGAGTATCAACTGACTCGATCAGTGACGCGATATACTGACTTATTTTTGAAAGCTAGATGAAGGATTCCATCTAGGATGATGCCATCATTCATCACATTGCGCAATATGAGCGCAGCGTGACTAAGATTCGATCCGACCTTTATCTTGAACTAATGAAAAATATGAAAGCATTCCTGTCGGTAAATTAGCACGTTGTTGTGTAGGAATGTTAAACAGTGATGTGAGCGCGGTTGGACTGGACAATCCCGAACAAGTTTCTGCGAACAGACAGAGAAACTGCGCACGTGCTTTCGTTGCTAAGAGACGTTGTGCTATATTTTTCGAGAGCTTCTTCAATAGATATTAGCAGATTCTTCTGCTCGATCGCGTTCGAACTTGCCTAGTCATGCCTAAGAATAAACAATTTAAAAATGAAGGGCAATGCTTGTAGATGCTACATACTGCGCTCTGCGTCTTAAAAATGAATCACTTTTTCGAGAGAATGTACTATTTCCACAATTATAAGGGCATTTTCCTAATCAAAGAGAACATTTTTAAGTCAAATAAATCCTTTTCTTGTGAAACTACTTTGCCAAATTTATTTAGTTGATTTGGAAAACTCCTTGTTTAAGCGAAAATAGCAAGTAAATATTGTGGAGTATAGAGGAGCATTACGCTAAGGTATAATAGGTAAAATGCTGATATTTCAATCTTAGAATCAAGTAAATGAGTGGGGAAGCACAACTGCAAAATTTTGCCAAGTCTAGCTGCGAGTAGAACAGTGGATGTTTTTCAAATCGGCAGAGATCTAATCGCTTAATAATGTATTTCCTCCAGGAGATATTCGACTGTCTCAATGGGAACTTGTATGGTTTAAGTCTGAATGAGTGCCTTAAAGCTAATTAGTGTAAGGAAATGAAGAAAGAATAAAGTGACAAACTCAATCGCTATTTGAAAATAACCAAAATTAACTATCTACTCATCTGTTATATTATCATATCAAAAACTTTTATATGCAAGTTATTTTCAGAACTTAAGAAAACATGATGGAATACTGCGTAAAGAATTCAAGTTTGTCGCAGTTCAGTGCCACCGAGGCTTTTATCTTTCACACTTCTATCAATACTCCTCATCCTTCATTTCGCAATAATAACACAGAGTGGAGCGCTGAAAATACTCGTTCATGGCGAAATATGAACGGCTTTCCTCTCTTATCAATGTCACTCTTAGTTATTGGCATAGTCGAGCTCGTGCGTCAACGCGTCGCAGACAGGAAAAAGTTTTCAGACAAGTCAAAAGAAGATGCTAAAAACCTAAGAAGTTCATTAATGCTCTACTGTCTCATAATCTCGCAACTGCTGTTAGCTACTACGTTTCCCACGATTTGGATTGTACTATACTACAGAAGCAGTCATTTAATGTGGAATGTGGTGCAGTTCTCTTTTTGGACTGTTGTGATATTTTTGTCATATCGTGATCGTAAATCAGCAAAGCTTGATACCGGTCAAAGCAGCTGGAAGCATTGGAAAATTGCAATATTTTGCTTGGTCAACTACGCTGAACGACTACGGTGGCTGTATAACACACAAAGGTTACAATTTTCTCCATTCTAAGAATTTTCATTTAAAATAGTATAACTTATATTGTCTAGTGATTAGCTTTGTGAAAGTAAATGTATATTTAGCCGTAATATTGGCTCACTATAGCAAGAGAAAGTAATACGTTTCATTATAATTTGATTATATGAAATTTAGGGAAAAATTTAGTCATCAGTATTTCGGAATGTATATATAATTATCATTGAAATGTTACGTTACGATAAAAAGCAGTTTAGTTTCAGTGAAAACAATGTCAAAATATCGCTATTCATACTTGAGTCACTGATTGCTATAATCGTCGTTGGACTTGATTTCAAACTTCGACATGATGAAATGATAAAAGATGTGGGTGGTTTATCGAAACAAGGTTCAGACAACAAGAATGACGAAAAGGTTTGAAAATGATTTCATCGATGAAATTCACCCTCTATATTAGTAATACACCTGCCAAGTTAGAACGCTTTGTAAAAAGTTTGAATCTATTAAAAGCGTGAACATGCGTTCGACGACGTCATCTGACGGCGGCTCAATAGGATAAAATATAGTTCGCTCTGGAGTCACCTATGAATATTAGATTTCTATCGTATCCTCTATATTATTTACTTTTCATTTATTCATCTGATGTTTTGATCTGTTGTATTATTGTGACATAGTACCGGAATAAATTCCAGTGACTGCATTCAAATTTAAACATTAGGCATATCAAAATATTCATGCTCAAGGAAAAACATGTCACTTTGTGAATTTTTCAGCCTCCACGAAATATGCTTTTCAACATTCGTCTCTTGCTACCATACTTGTGGCCAAAGTCCAACTGGACCTTGAAACTGCGCGTTGTTGGCTGCTTTGGTGCGCTTGTCCTGAAACGCGTTACCACTCTATTTGTGCCTCTAATTAACAAGCAAATTGGTAAACACTGCTAACTAGTTGCTGTGGGGATGAATAACTGTCGGAATCGGATCGCTCATATCAATTGCTTTCAAAAGATACTTTTCCTGGTGACACTTTTTCTGCTTTTGACTGCTCGTCTCTGGCTTTCTTCCCTAATCCACTAGCTCACTTATTTTATGCTTATGATTAGGCTGGTCTAGACAGTACATGTAGCTAGAGTGTAGATGGAGGGTTTCGCCTAAAAAGATTATCTCTAATTGTCAAGAAGGATTTGTTCAACTCATCCAGTTCACATTTCAGTCGACAGTCTCACACCCGCAAGCGGCGCGCGCACTTTCCGTTGGGACCTCATAATTGTTCATGCTGCGCTATTCTTCATAGAAAACAGCGTTTTGGAGACAATGCACGGCTTACTGTGGATATCAATAGAGCAGGCCACATCTCACGAAGCTCAAGCAAAACTTTACGAGAAACTGCTGAATCTCAGCCTTCGATTTCATATCGGACGAAAAACTGGCGAAGTGCTCAGAGTGATGGATCGCGGCACAAGCAGTATCACACAAGTTCTCAAGTAAGGAAGTGGGCGCTGATTGAACACCGTTGGAAAAGGGTCGCGCATCATACCAATTTTCTTGCCTTGCAATCTCACTCAACTCGCAAATGCAATTCTGTCTTTTAGAAACATTTTTCTGTCCAGTAATGCATCTCTTAACTTTCTCATGGACTATCCGCACGAATGCTAAAGCTA